>WTSP01003825.1:5970-31285 GCA_025331215.1 Actenoides lindsayi | reverse complement strand
ATTATTTTATTCCCACCACCAAAAGCAGTGAGTAGAATATGGGAGGATAACAAGTTGACACCATAGCAGAAAACATCACAAGGAGATTGATGGATAATTTCTCACTGTGAAGAACAAACACTTTTGCAGATGTTAGTTCTTGCTTGTAATTTTATTTTTGTTTGAAACAATGTTAACAATGAATATGTCTAACTCTAGCTTCTATTTTTCTTTAGCAGGATCTGACATAGTGCAGCTGTTCTTGTGCATTTTATATTAATTTTTTTTAATTTTTAAAAGACCAACGAAAGTAAAGTTTTCCATTGCCATCTTCCCTAGCCTTGTTCTTTGAATTGCTTAATTACATGATTATATTATGAAATTAAATGGAAAACCACATGTTCTGTGCTTTTTTTTGGGATGAAACTATCTAATACAAGGTTATATTTTCATTTAGGCAAAAATTAATAATACAAAAATAATACAAAGATGCTAGAATACAAAACATGTATGCTGTATGTGGGCATGCATTATGTTGCTTATATTAATCATGCTAATTTTTTTTCAATTTAATTTGCTATATTTTTGTAACAAAGATGTGGGGAGGGAAGATCCCACATGTTTCTGCATCTATAGCAAATACATCCTTAGAAGTCCAGGTGAAGGATATGTGTGGGATGATCAGCTAGTCACAATGCATCAGGTTTACAAAACTGCGTGATTATTAAAAAAACCAAACCCAAACCAAACAGAAAAACCAAACAAACAACAAAAAAAAAAAAAAAAAAGAGAGGGGAACCAAAGTCATTTGAGGGCAAGAATAGAGTCCTGCGTCTAGGGAGGAATAACCCTATGCACCAGAGTACAGGTTAGGGGTTGACTGGCTGCACTGGAGAAGGCTGCCCAGAGATGCTGTGAAGTCTTCTTCTCTGGAGATATTAAAAACCTGCCTGGACACATTCTTGTGCAGCCTGCTCTGGGTTGACATGCTTCAGCGGGGGGGTTGGATTAGATGATCTCCAGAGGTCCCATCCAACCCCTATCATTCTGTGATTCTGTGATGTGCTCAATGAATGTTTTCAAGGTTTTCTCTGTGACTACAGTGACAAGAGTCCCTTTATGTTCCCCCAGGAGGTTAAAATTAGAACATTTGCATAATCTGTTGTTTCCAACAAGTAGTTCCCCAAGAACAGCACAAAATATCTCAGGAGTAATGGTAAGTGAAAAACTGCCCATGACGAGATGACACTCACAAAAAGTGAGTAAATCTAGTTTGGGTGAGCTAAACTGCAAATATGTTTTCCATAAAAGTGGCTGCTGAATACTGTTTATTACCTAAATAGAGTATCTGAGTACTAGCAACATGGGTACAGTGCTGTTGTGGCAAATTCTGGTTTTCAACAAAAGGTAATATTGTGAGCCCTATAGTAGACCTCACAAGGTATCTTATTTGAGCTTACAGCAGCTTTTGAGTGTAAACATGAATTTAGACAGCTAAATGCCTTTACATGTGTGAGGACTGTTGCTTTTAGCCTGAGGGAAGATAACACTGCTGACTAAAAAGGTGTTTTGGGTGTATTTGTTGCTTAATGTTGCTACAGGACAGAACACTGTCAGTCATTAAAAATATTTCTCTTTCTGATCTCACTTTCCTCCCCTAACCTAGTTTTCACAACTGTTCTTCCCACCGAGAGAATCCTTCTACATGCTTCAGCACAGTGATGAAAGCCATGTTAAGGTATTCCTGATGTCTGTCCGTAGAGGCTAAGCACCAAACTCCATTGTGCACACACTTTATCTTGTGTGATAAAATACTACGCCTCTTCTTCAACTCCAGTCTCATGTTTGATTAAGGTCAAAGTTAAATTTAGCAGAATACTGCAATGAGGAAAATTTACTGCAAAACAGGATCTTTGTAAATAGAATATGTTAAACATGATAAAATATATATATATATATATATGGCAAATCTTGGTTATTTTCCCAGGGAAATACAAACTAAATTGAACTCCATTACTCTTGAGGCTCTGCATAAATTCCTGTTGCCAGGTCTTTGCTGCAGGGAATTCTTCTGGCTTCCTCATTTTGTATGATATACAGGACAAACTCTGTGGTAGTGATGAAAACATACAATAACATTAGCTAACAAAAACTTTCTCCCTCTACTTTTCTCAGACTTCTGTTTTTAAACTAAACTTCTACCACACAAGTGATATCCTATATGCCGGTTTGGATGATGATTTGCACTAATAGTGTTGCAGCACCTGAATTAAATGTATACAGAAAGAGCAGTCTCAGTACTGAGGATAATACAGAGAAATAAACTCAGATGCTTGCTGGTTTCTTTCAGGTTTTGACGCATACGAAATTTCTAGTGAAATAATCAGTACCATGCTTAGGACTCTGAATGTTTTCGCAGTTCAGAGGGGTTACTTAGGTTTGCATATGTCCTGGTTTGAGTGAGAACAGAACTAATTCTGTTCAGTGATTTTACTTTTCATCCCAGTTCTTCTAACTGCACTTTCTCAAGTTAGCAGCCTGTTCTCACAGACAATGTCTGCTTCTAGCAGTGATAGCACCTCATGTTTAGAGTTACTACCAAGGATTGGTATGCAGACCAAGGCCACTGCTGGATCTGGTGTACCACACTGGGGGGTGCAGAAAAGTGAAAGTCTGCACCTCCAGGGAGGAGTGGACAGGACAGGTGAACCTAAACTGGCTGACGAGGTATTCCATCCCGTATACGTCAGATTCAGTATAGAGCTGAGGGATCCATAAGGTCTCTGGACTCTTCTCCCCTCTTGGACCACTTTGCCAGCTTGGCTTGGCTCAGGGCCTCTTTCAGTTCCTTCCTCGGAGCATCCAAGGAGGACTCTGTCTGTTCTGCCTTCGATTCCAATCTGTGTGTTCCTGAACCCGGTACCAGAATCCAGCTCCTGAACACAGCTCCTGTCTGCTGTAGGGCCCAGTCTGGGACTCCAACAGTGCCTGCTCCACAGCATCAGTGGTGACAGTGATGTCATTACCACCAGGGGGGTTGGGTTTGATACTGGTTTTGTATATATCTGTATATATTCCATTTTTATTATTATTAATTTCATTTTCATTAAAGCTGTTCTAGTTTCCTTTTCTAATCGCTAAGTCTCTCTCCCTTATTCCCTTTCTCTTCCCCTTTGGGGAGTGAGGGGGGTTAACAGAGAGCATCTGTTATAGGTCTAAGGGGCCGCCCTGACCCTAAACCATGACAGCATCTTACAGTTTCAACTGCTTATCTGCTTTTATTTCAGAAGGGTCTCTTTGGTTATACAATCTTTACTGAGTTTGTTTTGAGTCATTCCTTTTAAAAAATGAAAAAAAAAAAATTAGAGAGAAAATGTTCTCAGCTCTGCGAATGAATATGTGCTTTCATGAAATTACAGAGAGACTCAACATATTTATAAAGTTTTTTTATGCACTAGTGAAGAGTACAGGGAAAGATATGTATCCTAAAGAGTGTCTGAACTACATATGTTTACCTTGATGAATGGCCTGATATCCCTCAAGGGAGGGACAGTGAACTAGAAACTGAATGTGACCACAAAATATTAAGAAAACTCTATTCAGACAAGAAAATATTTCAGCTAACAATATAGTAATAGTTTCCATGACTACTCAACATTTAGGAGAGAAGTTGCTTGACAAGTTTAAAAAGGCTTGGCTTTCGCATCTGAATTTTACATTACTCTAGATAAAAATTTCACAGATTAATTTTGTTTATGGAGTAAGCTGCATGCAGTTTCATTGAAAATTACTATAAGAAATTTTTTTCTTGGGTAAGAGTTCTGGATATTGTGAAAAATTCTGAATGTACTGCACATGGCAAGGAAAGACTTCACTGTTATCTGCCGCTCTGTAGCAATCATGTGAGTATATTGGGTTATCGCTTTTGGGGAAGTCACATTTAAAACACTAAAATAGTTGGCTGGAACTAAAGAGAAAAATCTTAATTTATGTGTTGGTGAGTTTTTCTTTCTCCAATTTTGATTAAAGATCAAGATAAAATAAGATAAAGCATGTGGGAAGCTGGATGAGAAATTGTGTTTCTAAATGTACACCGAATGTACATATTTGTCTTCAGTAACTTAAAATGCTCAGCCCAGCCTTCTGGTGGCTTAATTACCTCCTGACCTAGTCATGTCCAGACAGCATAAATGTCACTGAGGTGTCCTTTCCCGTAGAGATTATACAGATGGGTGAAAATTAGGGATATTGCAGTCCCTTCTTCCTTCACAGATTGTATTGCCAGTTTTGTCATTACTCATAGATCATCCCTTTCTATGAAAAATGATGCCTTGGAGTACTGTCCAAACTTGATCCTGTTGTTCTGTGCAAAATGTTTGAGGTACATAAGAAACGGGGTATTGCAAATGCAAAAAGAGATGTAATGTCCTATGAGTTGTTGAAGAAACCAGAGCAGAAATGCTTTTGTTAGACTCTGAAGAAGCAGTAAGGACACACTAACATTATGGTTTCTGAATAAAGGAAAATACTGTATGCAATTCAGTTTTGATGCTGGATGAAATAACCTGTCAAAGATTAAATACAAATGAACTGACTAGCATTAGGACCTACAAGAATTCCTGAGCTGTATGGTTTTGTGGTATCAGTAAATAACTGTGAAAAATTCATTTCATGCTTATCTACTCTAGCAAAATCACTGATTGAATTGCTACACAAAGATAAAAACTGGGTCACAGGAATGCCAAATAGTGTGTGGTGCAGCTACACAAAGGTTTGTATATTCTGATATTGTTTTATCTGTGACCTTGTCTTGTGGAACCTTCTCATGGGATCAGGAGCTGTGATCTCACACTGGTTGCCAGATGGCAGAGGGAAGCCCATAGTGCATGTACTGACAAACAGTGGGGAAAAAAACAGCCTCGGAGTGATTGCACAGTACCAGCACAGAGGCAATGAGGTAGAGCTGGGAGAGAACATTAACGTACCTGCCAAGACTGAGAATCCACATGTGAGCAAGGGTCTTCAGATCTTTTCAAAATGACGCTAGGGAAAATGGATAATCTTTAAAATGTGCACATTACCAGGACAAGTAGCTATGAACTTGTTTATTGTTCTTATCCTTGATATTCTGTGTAATAGGAAGCTTCCAAATAGCACTTCTCATACAGATTTAGCCTATGATTTTCTGTGTAGGGCTACATTTTCTAATAGTTAAACTAGCCCCAGAAAGGGGCAATGTTTTGTGGAGCAATGACTAAACCTCTAACAATCTCTCCGGTCTGTGAAGTGAAAGACACATTCTGAAGATTCTTTGATCAGGGACTAACTTTGTCCTGATCAACTGACACCTTTAAGAGGTGACTATTGGTTTATTATATCTGGAAGATGGCATTTGTGAAGCTTAAAAAAAAGCCTGGCTGATACAGAAAAGTGTCCTTTTTTTCTTCCAACAGAGCAGTTCAGTCACCAGTTCATATTGATGCAGCTTTTTGTTTTTGGAGAACTTTTCTTACTTCTCCATAAATGTGCAGAGGAAATGAAGAGAGACAGATAGGTTGAAAGGGAAGTTTACAGCTGTTGTGCACCTATTTGTGGTTTTGTATTTGGATATCTGCATTTTATTCTCATATCTTGAATTCTCATTGTAATTGTATGAGTTATTCCCCCATTGCTCCTGCCTCCAGGAGCATCCAGATGTGTCTTCATGTGCAAGACTACTTGTTTTACTGTATGTTTTGGTAGTCTTATTTTTTGCAGATAGCAATTCCCAAAGCATCTAATTGGCTTCTACTAACATAAAGGAAGTGTCTTTCCCTGAGCAGTTCAGGTATTTCTTTTCAGTTCTGTAAATGTCACTAGATTTGATCAAGCAGACCAGAGTGGTAATGTTGTCATCTGATATGGCACATGAAGATATTACAAGTTCTTCCAAACCTGCCTTTGCTTGGCAGCTACAGCCTGCCTGGAAACAAATCTGTAATAGTGTTAGGGAAATGAAGCTTATTTTTACTTCGTTACTTTTTAAAATGTGAGTTTTATACTGGTGGAAAAGTGTCAGACTGCTTCCCATATATCCTCCACACAGCTAGAGAAGAAGCCTGGCACAAGGAATTAGAGGGAAAATGCAGCCATCCTGGAACTTCTGGAGAGACTGATTTAGAGTTGCTTCAGAGAGATCTGTTCCCTTCTGGAAATATTGTCCAGTTTCTCTTAGCTGCTTTACCTAGTCTGTAGTTGTCAATTTGCTCTTGTCTTTCAGCTTTTATCTTGGGGATTGACCAACTGATTGCAGAGAATCAACCTCAAAAGCTTATGTACCTGGGTTAGATACAAACTCATGCTGCTTGTGGTGCTGTAATACATGTATGGTCAGCGTTGTACAGCTGTGAGAGCATGGTTATAATTGCACATCTATGGTCAATAAAGCAGCATTTGGAGGAAGAAAAAGTTGACTACCTGAAGCTTTCTCTTTCTCCATGAATGTGATCATGGTCTTGATTTCTCTGATGAGAGAAGAAGCAGAGAAGCAGCTCCCGCTCTGCTCTTCAGCCCATCCCACTTGGGCTTAACCTGAAGTTTTATGGGGTTTTTTAAGTACACATTCAGGCTTGACCATAGCCTAAAGTAGAGAAGCTGCTTCTTTGTAGTACTGCCCCTTTGAGCCTTTTCTTTTTCTTCTGGCTTAGGCAATCACCAGTAAAATTTAAGATAAGAAATTAAGAATTCATTTTGCCAAGGATTTATATATTTCTTTAAAGCTTAAGACTAATCCAACCTAGACTATGTGAGGAGAGACAGTTTCCCTCGTGGTATGTTCTCTCACTAACTTGTCTTATGCTTGTAAAAGTTGTGGGCACAGTCTAAATTGGATAAATTGCACTGAAATTTTTTATCCACCAGCAGTCTAAATTCAGTCCTTGCACTGAATATCGAATTGGGTTAATCTAATCAAGAGGAATACAATCCTACTCCTAGTGTATTTTGCTCTTCATGACACTTGTGCAACTTCCACAGACATAGCTGCATTTTTCAGGTGTAACCAATGGAAATTTGCACATTAATATTGTTGTTCCAAAGGACAGACTGCTCCTAAGCTTTCTATTAGCTGATCTGATGCTGCAGGATTGGAGAGAAAGGGCCATGCTCTCATAGCAGGCTGACATCACTGAATGTACAGTTGGCAGAGTTTTAATGAGGAAAGCAGTTTTGTCTTGTGCTGATCATTTACTTGCATCCCTAATTTTGGCTTAAATTGTTCATATTCTCCCAGGTTTGAAGTTCAGGTTTTGAAAGATTTTCTGCCGTATTAAAAACCTGTTCCAATAGAGTAGGATCTTGTCAAAGAAGATATAACAAACTTCTTTGGTAGGTGAGTGAAACAGAAAAGAGTCTGCAGGAGCTGCTTCAAGACTCCTTGCTGTTCTTTTCCATGTTGCCTTGTCCAGAAGATCAGCAAAAAGTAGCTGCTGTCTGGCTGGCATAATTACAGCCTGCAGACTTCTCATGTACTTCCTGTTGTAAGATGTAAAGAGGAAACTGGTGACACCGAGGAAGGATGGTCAAAGTGAGAGTGGTTGTGACCTTATATTGCCCACTTTCCTTCCAGGATGTTAAAGGCGAAGAGAAGATGAGAGTCTTGAAGTTTCAAAAATGAGTAACTAATGAAACAATCACGATTCCCTTGGCTCTCAGGAGTGGAAGTCTAGTGTTAGAGTGTTTGCAAGGCCTTCAGTACTTGTGAAGTTCCCAGTAATGAGTAATATGAGTGTTGGTTAAAAGAGACTACTGGTTAAAAATATCTTCTTTACTTTTAAGTAAGAAGTGGAAAATCTAACAAAACATACAAACTGTGCTTTAGGCATGATTGCTCATTTGTGAGTAAATTAACATTAAGACATAACTGAATTCAGTTCTGGGTTTCTGTCTTGGGGTTTTTTGGGTTTGGTTTTTTTGTTGTGTTTGTTTGTTTAATTACATTTTTTTATTACTATTTTTGAGGAGAAAATCCTTCTCTCAGACTGTGTTTTTCATTCTTTTCATCTTCCTTCAAATCTTCCCCCTTCATTTATAAGTCTCATGCCACAAGAAGCCAAACACTTTATCTCCAGCTTTCTAATACAGATATTCTCTTTGACTAAATTAGAGTAAGAATTTTTACAATCATAAGCAACAAAGTGAGTAGCAAAATGGCCTCTCTCTTATTAAACTGCATACCCCAAATGGACAAGGACATCTTATACATCTTAACATCCTCCTTCTAAGGAGAAGAAAGTGCTTCTGCTGCTCAGTGCCTCTGTATTGCTCCCAGCTACAAGGACAAATAGGGGGTGTGACAGCTTCTCATATTCCTTCATGAAGATGAGAAACTTTCTAGACAAAAATCACCATAAAAGCAACAAACTATTGTTTTCATTCATTGTACCCGAGATTATTTGGGTTGCATAATGGACTATTAATCCCAAACTTGTCTTTCTTGTTTTTCAGCATGCTACTAATACAAAATGACCAGCTTTTTCTCACTAACTCAAGTGTTCTCTTGAGTGTATCAATTCAAAAAATGTGGTTTTCATACTGAAGGGGGATATTCAAACACCAGTTTTGTTTCAGAGTTACATTTCCTTCTTTAAGGCAGACTCCTAGGACGCATATGAGACTTGGTTAGCAACAGCAGCAGGAACTGAGTCTGCTACCACCCATTTGCCAAGATATGCTCCCCCTATTATTCTCTTCATTGTAAAAGCTCTAAATGCAAATGAATTCCTAGCAAATGAATTTGTATTCCCCATTCCAACAGCTTTGTGCCATACTTTCTGCAAACACCTACAGAGAGACGGTTCTTGGTTTTAATTGCTCTAACTTTGTATTGTGCCCTGACATGGAATATGGTTTTAGCAGGGGACAAAAGTTGATCATTCCTCCAACAGGAAAAGTGGAGGAGACAAGACCAACTGAATCTTGGAACAACTCCTTTTTCCTGCTTATTGCTGTAATGTAGTGTGCAGGGATGGACTCCGACAGCACAGCCAATATGGTTGTAATCAGAAGTCGCTTTATTAAGTGCAACAGGCTATATTTATACGCGAGACAACACTGATCACACACCCAGGTCACTTCTAATTGGCCCCACACTCAAACCCAGAGTCTGTCCACGCGCACTTCAAACACTTTTAATTGGCTGGCGATTCTCTTGGTGTTCTTCCTTCAGCACCCTGTTTTTCTCCTCTTATCCTCCTGTTTTGCCAGGTGCTTCTGCTTTTCTCATCCTTAGTCTTATCTCCTCGAGGTTGGGGCAGTGTTGGTTGTTTTTTGGTCTTGCAGGCCTTAGCATAACTACTTCTGGCTAACAACTATTTCTGTCCTACTCTTATCAATCCTTACAACCCACGCTCACTCCTGGCGAAGGAAGATGTCAGAAGAAAATCCCAAAGAAAAGAAAGGACAAAACCCTGCCCCAAAGGCATTACGTGTTATCACAGCCTTAGAGAAACTCCCAAAATGCCATTAGAGGGTGAGGGGCAGGGACCCTGATGCAGCCAGTCTCTTTGTTCCCACTCCATACTGAGGGGTGAGCAACGGGCCACTGCCCCACAGCAACTGTCCAGTGCCCCAAGACCATGCCTACTATGGGAGGATAACACATGAGCACAACATGACACAACCCTGGGCTTGGCTTGTTTGTTTTCAAAACGAGCTTTGCCTTGCTTGGGCATGGAGTGAGACATTTGGTCACCGCTAACACCTCAGACAGCTGCCCGCAACACCACCTCTGGGGAATACCTGGGTGGTGCTGCTGCTATACACACAGCAAGTGACAGTTCATCTATTCACAGAGAACATACTGTCCGGAGGGGGTTAGCTGTGAATGAGATGACAAGAAAGCTCTATAGGGCTTGCAACTCAGTTTGCATTTCTGACATCTCTGTGAGTGCCAGTGCCTCATCTGATGCCATTCCCTCCTGCGTCAGCACACACTGCACCAAAGTTTATGCTCTTGCACTTCCCTTCACACTTTTATTTTGACTTTTTTTCACCTCTCACTCTTCTCCCTCCCCCGCCCTTTTTGTCTTTTTTTTTTTTTTTAATGCGATACAGCCTTTTTTTTCTCCCCTGCACACTGCTGAATGTAGGAAAAAAAAAAAAGACCACTGCATCTCAAGGGCAGAGCGGAGACCTGAGTGAGAGGGAGAGCAATGCCAGCCAGGGCACAGGTGCTGAAGAGAGGAGGGCAGGGCAGGTGGCTGTACTGAGTGGGCACAGTAAACAACTACAGTCTCATTGGGAAAGCATTACAAATCCAAGATACAGCTGGCACAGGACAGATTTAGCGTGGTTGTGCTATTCAGCATTGGCATAAATCCCCCTTGCCTCATGGCCAGACCCCCTGACACCGCAGTGCAGTTGCTCCCTCCCCATGTTAGCAGCACCCAAGAGGCAGATCCCTGCCAACACGTAATTCTCCAAAAATGCTGAACAAGGGTAACATCACAGGGAAAACAGCCTGCATTGAGTGCCCTGACTGTCGCCCGGACTGTACCACAGACTAAAAGTCCCAGCAGCAATTGGACTCCTGACAAGCTGTGTAGAGTTTCAGACAAAGTGAGCCAACTAAGGAAAGGCAGGTTCATCTAAACCAGACCAAAAACTTATGTTAAACCTTTAAACTAGGGGAGGAAAAAAAAATAAAATAGATGAGAGATTATTTCAGCTGGAGTTTTTAAATGAAAGGCAATGGGGAAATGCAAAAGCACAGAGTGTTTAGGAAGATGCATTCCCTGTGGACCAAGACATAAAATCTCCGCAGCTTCAAGCCACAGACAGGACAGGAGCTGGCAAGATGAGGAGGGGAAAAAAAAAAAAAGAGAGGAGAAGAAGTCTGAATAAATTGTCCCTTTTAAAAAAGACATGGGAAAACAGGGAACCAGAACAAATGTAAAAACTTGCACACAAGATGGTGGAAGTCTGAAAGACATGATGCAGACTAAAGTGGGGCGACCGAAGTCCTTGATTTTAAATGAGGATGCCAACATGCTAGCTGCATCAGGAGCCTGGTGAAAGGGAGGTAGTAATGGGGAATCTTTGAAAACAAGCCACTTACTACCTTGGAAAGCGAGACTGGATCATACTAGGGGGGAACAGCACTGCCTTAGCAATGTGATAAGCAGAAGGTAACAGTGGCCATCACAAAAGCAAAAGAAATTTACTGCCCTTCTCCAAAAGAACCATCCCAAAGCATGGGGGCCAGTCTGAATGGGAAAGGAGAAGAAGCAGCCATAAAGGGGATACATTTGAGGGATGTGAAAAGATTGCTTAAACATATCTACTCCACTCTTGTGAGACTCCACCTGGAGTACTGTGTCCAGCTCTGGAGCCACCAATGCAAGAAGGACATGGATCTGTTGGAGCGGGTCCAGAGGAGGGCTACGAAGATGATCAGAGGGCTACAGAACTGAGAGAGTTAGGCTTGTTCAGCCTGGAGAAAAGAAGGCTCTGGGGAGACCTTACTGCATCCTTCCAGTATCTGAAGGGGGCCTACAAGAAAGCTGGGGAGGGACTTTTTACAAAGGCCTGTAGTGATAGGACGAGAGGTAATGGTTTGAAACTGCAAAAGGGTAGATTTAGATTGGCAATAAGAAGGAAATTCTTCAGTATGAGGGTGGTGAGACACTGGAACAGGATGCCCAGGGTAGCTGTGGATGCTTCATAACTGGATGTGTTCAAATCCAGGTTGGATGGGGCCTTGAGCAACCTGGTCTAGTGGAAGGTGTTCCTGCCATGTCAGGGGGGTTGGAACTAGGTGATCTTTAAGATTCCTTCCAACCCAAACCATTTTGTGATTCTATGATTCTACAATATCCATCTGAAAGTACAGGGCAAATAGTACGTGCCACAGAAGACATCGGAAAGACCCAAGGCAAGCTGCCACCATGAAGAAACAGTCTAATGAACCTTTGTGGTTACCCTTACATCAAAAGACAAATACTGCAGGTCCACCCCTCATGCTCCACAGACACTAGGCCTGCATCCCAGGCAAGCTTCATGGAAGCTGTCTGGGAAGGGACCACCTGATTCGACAGCGGGAACCTGCTGTTTAGCCAAAAGGAAGTATTAAGAGTGGGAGAAATGTTTTGCTGCTTTTTTCTACCAGAGTGAATTTTGAACTTCATTATCACTTCCAGGATGTTCAATATTATTGCTTCTGTTACTATTATTTAGGTTAGATATACTTAGGAATTTTATCATTAGGTGTTTCCAGACACACTGCTCAATATTAATTGTCCTTCTACTCCTGACACTGGGAGCCTCAAAGATGCAACCCAGGTGTGGTATAGAAACACTGACAGGTATGACAGGAGTAAAGACATATAATACTTCAGTAGTATGATATTTGTAGGTAACTATGGCACTTCATAAAGAGAGTTTCAAAACAAAAGATGCTTGAGATTTTTAACTCAAATCTCTTTCTGTGCCATCAGAGTTCAAGTTACCGGAATTACTTCCATTTTTCTAGATGAATCATCTTTGACATATTGTTTGCTGGCATACAAAGCATAGTAAAATCTTCTGTCTTTACAAGAACCCTCATCTCCTCTGCCCAGTTTGAAATTTGCATTAGTAACATGAAAATCCACAATGTCTTCCTACAACAGGAACCAAGTACAAATCTTTACACTTTACAGTCATCCTGTGGTTTTCTTGCCTGTTTCAAAGTCAGGTAAAAAGTTCATGGTTCATTGTAACAGATCTCACCAGTCAGCCAGAGAAAAGGCCCACAACGGGTAGCGTTATGACACTGATATTCTCCTTCCTAAGCAGGTAATGAACTGTCTTTTCCTCCAGCAGTGCTTGCCAAGCCCACACAAAAAAAAGCCTGCCAATTTCTATCTATCTGCAAGGCTGACTTATGAGGTCAAAGTATTATTATAAAGATCTTTTTGCCTGTCAACTTATGATATATGCACAGATTTTGAAAAGGAAAGAAAGGCACTACATTTAACCTCTGGTATGAAGTTTTGGGAGGAAGATGGTTGTTAAATTTGGAATCTAAGCTATACAGCCCTCACCATCATTACGTAGGTAACTTCTCATGTCCATCAAGAAGAGATTTTATATATAGCAGCCAACGTATGAGCAGCAGCCAAACTAGTACAGGGCACAACAGGAAGCACCTTCCTTGTCATTCAGCTCCCGATCTCCCCACTGGAACAAGGAGAGAAAGAGCAGTCTCCTGACTGCTATTGGGAAACCTGATCTGGACCAAATTCATTTGATAGTGGCTTTCCATCCCCTCCTTCCTCACCAGGCTGCTAACAAATTACTGAGCTATCTCTCAAGAGCAGAGCTTAAGGAGAGAAGCGCAAGGGAGAGTTAACATTAAATACTTTGATCCCTTCAGCAGCTTAGGTACAATAGCAGGGGCTCCCTCCTTTGCTATTCTCCAGAAGGTATGCCACAGCACCCCATCACAGAGCTAACAGAGAACAGAAGAGACAGAAAAGACTCAGCTGTCACCCCCATCAAGGGTAAGTGCATTATGCCATTTTGCACAGCCATGTATTCTGTGATTCCTGGAGCAAGTAGGGATAAACTCATCTTTTCTTCCCCTGCAAGATCAACAATGTGTGTCTAGGCCTGTCTCCACAAACAAGACCACTGATATAAAAGCAGGGCACGGGACTGGGGCAACCATTTCAGTTCCCTGCTGTGAAAATATCTTGCAGCAGTTCTACCTCCCACAAGAGAGACAAACCCATCTGAGTTCTTAACCTGCTCAATTCATAAAGGAAAATAAATTCCTAGTAAGAATCCTGCAGAAATTCATCAATAGTACATTAAACACTAGTTGAGAGATTCAAAACAAATTGAAAAAAACCCTGAAAAAACACAAAACAAACAAAAACCTAACCAACCAAACAAAAAAACCCCAACCAACCAACCAACCAACCAAAAACCAAAGAAACCAAAGCAAACAAACAAACCAACCCAACCAAACAAAAAAAAAAAAAAAAAAGAAAAAAGAAATTTTAAAAGTCCTTTGATTTCCTAGACAAATTATGGAATAATTTTCTCCTTGGAAGAAAAAGAATGTATTTATATATATATACAAATAACCCATCTCACCAGACAGCTGAATATCACTTCACCGCACCACGAAAGCACTCCAAACTGTCTCTGAGGTGCCTGACACCAGAAGTTCAAACATTGTGGAGAGTTCAGATTAGGGACACTTAGGGCACATCTACAGTGCACGATGCAGCCCCGTGGAGCAACCAAAACAAAGCCAAATCTGTTCCTCCGTGTCCTACAGCCAGTGAGCTCTCCTGAGAAGCAGGAACACAACCACAACCATGTAACTTCCATGACCCAGGTGCCTCTGAGGAATACTACACTGTGCTAGGAAGACAGGTCTAGCTGAGACATAGCTCCACTGCCTTTACAAAGAACTGGGCTTTGCAGTCCTGATTCCGTTCAAATTTGGACCTTCCTTAATTTGAGCTGGTTTCTGCCAAACTAAGAGCCCAGAACAGAATTACTCTCAAAAGGCTGTACCCAGAAATAGGGCTTTGTGGATGTTTCACACACACATAGACCACGTGGTTGTCTTGCATATGGCCAAGATGAAAATGCTCCCAATGCAGATGATGGAGGCTACTTTTTCTTCAGATAGAATAAGCCTTGAAATGAACTTCCAGGTGAAAGTGAAAGTATATGGAATAAAGACCATTAAACATGGTCATTCTTGCGACAGCATTGCTCTGAGGACTCACACCATATCAAAGAAGAGCTTTTAGTCCACCATGAACAGAGCCCCTTTGACTTTCTAGTGCTGAACATATGCAAAAGAGTCTTTCTAGCACAAGCAGGCAGGTTTGGGAATAAAGTTAACAGAATGAGAGATCTTTGTGGTGGACTCCTGTTACCACCTGGAAAAGAAATTTCTGAACTATCCCAGTCCTTCCTTGGAAACACAGCAGAAGGCAGTGTGGTCACTAGAGTCCTGAAAGCTATTAATTTCTATAAGCTGAAGTGACTGCTTCAAGGACAATGACCTTCTATGGAAGAAAATGAGTTCACAAACACAGAATGGCATAAAGTAGTCTATAATTGACTCTGAGATTACTTTAATACCAAATGCGGCAAAAGATGTTTTAAATGGAGGGAAGGCAATTTCCAGAAGAAGACGTCTCATGTTAATTTGGCAAGGAGCTCCAAATATACTACTCCAGATGTATCTTCCTCTTTCCTGAATGACCAGAAAACCTTCCAAGTAAGCCCATGAAGAATGTGGATTTACCCAAGACTCAAGCAAGTGTGTGTATGAGGGGCAGGGGGAGAGGAGTTTTTACTGCCTTAATTGGTTTCCTCTTCTCTCCCAGGGCAATTCCAAGTCAGTCCTTCCAAATCTTTTCATAAAACATTGCCAAACTTTTCTGCGTATGCTCAAAAGACAGATATCAAGACATCAGAAACTACTGTCATTGCAGTGATGCAGCACTAGGAGAGTGCAACTTGCATAAGCCAAGTTGTGAGACAAACGCTTCTAGGTCAGGCTGAGAAGTGTCCTCCCCTTGCTCAGGCGGAGGGAGCTGGGCTTGTTTAGTCTGAAGAAAAGGAGGCTGAGGGGAGACCATATCACTCTCTACAACTACTTGAAAGGAGGTTGTGGAGAGGTGGGTGGTGGCCTCTTCTCACACGTCACAACTGATAGGGCAAGAGGAAATGGCATCAAGTTGTGCCAGGGGAGGTTTAGGTTGGACAGTAGGAAAAACTTCTATACCACAAGGGCTATCAAAGACTGGAACAGGCTGCCCAGGGAGGTGGTTGCATCACCATTCCTGGATGCATTTAAAAGCCATCTAGATATGGTGCTTAAGGATATGGTGTAGTAGTGGCTCTGGTAGAGTTAGATAATGATTGGACTTGATGATCTTAAAGGTCTTTTCCAACCATAGAGATTCTGTGATTTTGTGATTCTCAGTTGTCCAAAGATAAGGTCTCATCCTGACAGGATTGCCTTAGGGCATCTTCTGCATCATTCTCTAGGCACTTGTAATGTGTTTTATCTACTATGGGTTATTATTCTATTTCTGAGAAAAGAAGTTCGAACATTACATCATCCCACGGTTGATATAAGCTCTAGTTACCTTACATGAAGCAAGGACTACTTAACCTCTGTCCATCTGGGGGAAAAGAAAAGGATTTAAGTTCAGAACTGTGGCATGGAAGAACTTAATGAAATGTTATATTCTAAACTGGATTTGCACAGGAAGCCAGGACAACAAAAACCAAACAAACAAAACCCAAACACAAAGTGAAGTTTTTCCCATGTTTGACTGCAAATTTTTCAGTAAGAATTTTCTCCCATTTTTATGCATGTTTAAAAGAGGACAGTTTTCTGCCTCCTAGATACATGGTTTCTTAGTGTCAAGAGAAGATAGATAACTATATACCGTAAGAGCTCTCTGAAAGGCCTGATCTACCAAATCACAATCAAATGGCCATGACTAGGATCTCTTGGCCTTTGCCTGCTGGCACCTAGACAAACACCCAACGTAATACAGTACACAAAGCACACTGTAATTTCAGTGGTTGTAGCTACCTTAGCAGAATCAAAGATTTGCCTCCACAGACTGTGTTTAACATCACAGTTTTCTTCAACCACACTTTTTTCCCCTGCCCCTTTAGAGCTGTGCCTATTGCTACATATGAAGACTAAGCTGGAGCGTGGAGGGTGCTGCAAGCCCAGCATTAAGAGATGGCCCGAGAACAGGAGCTCAGCAAGGCAGCCACTTTGTGACCCATCTCCTTCTCTGGCTTTTTGCCCCTTGTGATACCTAAGCATTTTAGTGGTGGAGAAAAGCTATCGGGGAAAAAAATGGCTTCAAATGTTTACAACTAATTCTGGTTTTTCTCCTTCAGTTTTGCATTAGTTACTACATTTTAAGGCCATCCTGTGGTAAAACATACATGGAAGCAAGATTACATAAAGGAACTGACTGCTCTCTTCTGTATACTTTCTCACACAGTACTTTTGATTACAGGATAAGCAAAAAATAAGGAGAAAATCAGCAGTCACAGTGATTTTCTCCAAGAAGAGGTATAATTTCAGTATTACTGATACAGCCCGACACAAATCACACATGTTAATTTTCAAGTATGCCAAGACTTGGATTAAAAAACACCAAAAATCAGATTTCCACAATTCCAGTGTCAGCTGTGATCTGTCCTGAGAAACATTCATGATTCCATCCAAAACACATATGTAGGTAATGCTGGCTTCGACCCCAGTGATCCTTCTGTCCTAGCTAGCATGGGCCATCTGTTACTGCTTAGCAGGCAGCCTCACTAGACACTAGACTGGTACTACTTAGGAAGAGGATGAAATATACTGCTACCAAAAATGGCATTAAGAAGCCTTTTCTAAGCAACTTGTCATTTACCATTTGAAAACTGTAATTTAAACTGTGCCAAGTAAGATGATAAAAGATACCGAAGCATGAACAACATGAACCAAAGCACAGGCCAGTCTCTGTCTCTACATGATACCTCTTTACAGGGAAGGAGAAGTGGGAAACAGAAATCACGATGTAGCTTACCTGGAAGTTCTTTTTTAGGTAGCAAGGTTCAGGAATGCTGTAGAAATTAATGATCTTTTGCTGAGTCCCTGCTGAGTCCTTTTCCCTCTTGTTCACCAAGCCATACAAGAGGACAGAAACAAAACAGTGACTGCTCTGAACATTTCTCCTTTGCTCTCAGCCTGACTAGCTGAGCAATGGCCATTACAAGAGACGTTATGATGAAACTGCACAAGGTCCACCAGAAGAAAAGCAGCATGCCATTCACCCAAACCCACTCATCCTGAAGATCTACACTTGGCTGAATGGTCTTTTCTTTCCATGAGCTGTCCCTGCCTACATCCACATCTATGGCTAGTGAAAAAACTTAATTTAACTCTGACACAAAACCAGGGGCAGTCAGCATTAACTTCTTCCAGAATAGCCTCACTGGGGTGTGGGAGAAAGCACAGATCTACAGTATGGGCTACAGAAGAGGTTCTCAGCATGAACAAACTCCCTTCTTCTTGAAGAAATCCCCAAACACAAATGCTTTCTCCAAGCAATAAGTTACCTGAAACCCTTATCCTCATAATCTGTTCTATCCTTTAATGGCAGCTTGGGAAACCCACTTTGCTAAATTTTAATAGGACAGCTACAAAGTACGGTTTGCAGGGGGATGGCAGCTCTTTATTTAGTGCAAGGAAAATGCACTAGCACCTACTGGGGCTGAGGCTGAGTTGTGCTGGGAAGGCAAAGAAAACTGCTAGTAAGTCTGCACAACTGTCATAGCATCCACTGCACAAGTAAATTAGAGAGAAATCCTTCTTTAGCTAAGAAACCAGTCCAATTCCTCGGAGCACTTGACAATCTCACACAGAAAATCTGGCAGAATGCATGAATCACAAAATACTGCATCCTGGTCTTTAACCAGAGCTCCATGTTAGTAAAATCCTTCTCCGTATCTTCATGTCTGCAGCACAGTAAAAGTAAGCAAACTAGCTTGTTCTGGACAACATTTAAACCTGATCCTGATTGCCACACTTGGTGCACTCCATGGAGACAACAGATTATTGACACTTAGCACAAAGAGGATGAGGACATTCCTAAGCAGGCACACCGAGTTTCCTTCCTATGGGGTGTGTCAACATACTCACTCCCCAGACAAATGATCTTTCAAAACAGAGGTGGATATCCACCTACAGAAACATGCACTCATTTCTTTGAAGGAAAACTATCCCACTATGAGCTGCATGAGGGGATATTATTTTTTTCACCACAAAAGGGCTTGCCCAATCTATGAAGTCAGGAAAGTTGCCTGGATCCTTCCCAGCAGCGGAAGCCCATTCACCTGGGGGCCTGCTGTGATGCACCCACAGCTCTGCTCTGTCCCCCAAGATATTGGGCAACCTGAAGTGCTTTTCCCAATGCCTTGTGTATGCAGCTTCATAATGAAGAAGCATCACGGCATACCAATGTCATACTTCAGATAAAGCCGGCTACAGCATCCAATAATCTCTTCCTGCAAGCGCTATTCATTAGGCTTCTTTGTAATACTCTCCTACTCTACAAGCTACCTTTTAACAGCAGGTAAAATGCACTTTTTATATCAGCTTGCTTTTCCTGAAATTGAAATAAGATGTCAAAGTGAGTGCTACAATGGAATAATTATTATAGTCAGGGACTTCAAATAACTGATTCACAGCTGTGGCAAATTTGACCAAACTGTTCCTTAGACATACTTCTCCACTTGCAGCAGGGTCTCCATCTATAAAATGGGCAGACCAGCTATTATTTCTTAAGGACTACTACTAGTAAACAAATCCAAAGATTTAGTTTTCTCTTAAGTAATTATACTATGCTTCTTAAGAGCAACAGTTATTGAAGAACAGAGAAAACCTAAAACACAACCATCCACGTTATAAAAAAGCCCACCGTTTCAACATACATGGAGCAACCAGGCTCCATTTTTCTCTGAATTTAATCTAAACAACATACTCTCTGACATGCCCTCTGATGCCAGCTGTAATACTCAGCAGTTATTCATCCATCAGCTGACTGACGTGTGCTCTCACAGCACACTATCTCATCAACACATCTACAGATCTGAGTCTTTTGCTCTCATGTTCTTCATTTTAAGCTTTGTTTTTATAGCATCTGCAGAATTCTAAGTCTTTTGGAGTCCATCTAAGCTTCAGGGGAGCCACCATACTAGAGAAGTGCATATCTTCCTGTGAAATGACATTGTGCTGCAAAATCAAAGCAAGTCTAGCGACAGGAGGCAGAACTTAACAAGTCTTCTGTCTTGACAGAGAAAGGGAAAAAAGGTTTATCCTGCTAAGGTATCCAGCACAAGAATGAGTGATAAATCCTCCCAATCCCATCTCTGTGGGAATTTTATGGGATCCAAGCCAGAATAACCTTCTGTTTCACCGAACCTGAGTATTAAGAATGGGTGAGTCTCAAAAACAATCAGCTGACTGCATAAGACAGTCTGGTCACATATGGTTCTCACTGATTTTAAGCAGAGCAAGATTACTTTGCAAGATCTTTTATGTATTTTAATACGGATAAAGCTCAGTCCACTCACATGTACTCATCAACCTCAGATGAAGGAATTCTTAAAATATTCTTCTTCTTTTTATATCATATCCTTTTGCTTACCGGTATTGCACTAACATATGATACAGAGTAAATATGCTTTCAGAAGGCAAATGTTACTGCCACACAGACCCGGATTTGGGTGAAAAACTGATCAGATGGTGAATGGTCCTAGAAGAAAAAGTGGTTAACTGTTTCTTGCTGATGAAGTAGCTTTTATTTTTATATCATTAATAGCTTGATTGATTGCCTAAGAGCAAAGATTTAGCATGAAATTCTTCTCGATATCCTTCAGATTTAGAAGTCTGCCACCTTACATATTTTACATATTCGATGATGCTGGAAAAAATAGGAAGTCATTTTGGTCTAACACCTGGCATGAAACTGCAAAGCCAAGCACTTCATGAAATTAAAAGAATAAATCAACTATGTGGTTGTGGCTCAGTTATATGCTTAATTATTTGGGAACTGCACTCCTCTAAGAAACAGCCCAGCTCCTTGTTTTAATACTGGATATTCCTCAGGGTACAAGGATTAATCCTGTTTGGTCCCCTGGCAATCTGAGTTCAGTGAACGAGGGGGGAGGGAACACTTTAAATCTAATACTTCTTTTAAAAAACAGCTATGATGCAGCATGCTCAGGTTTCCATATGACAGGGACCAGGTTTGTTTTGTGTTAAAGAGCACCCGTTTCTCTGCTTAAGTATTACATGCATATCATACCAGCTCACCAAAACTGAGGCAACTTTTCCATATCATTTTGAACAATTTCACTAGCTGAAAATTCTCTCTCCCACAGAGGTACCTATTTTAAGTATAACCATCCTTCACGTCAGAAAGTAACTAGCTGTTGCTTACAAAACATGAACTCCTGGAAGTGGGAGGTTTTATTTTTGTTGCTGGTTTCTGTTGAAAATAATGCAATTGCTGGATGAAGCACTCAGTTTATTACCACACTGGTTGGTCCAGCACATCTCCTGCAGCTTGTAATTTCGTAGGCCAGCGAGAACAGCAGGACAGCCCACCACACATCTGCTCACCCCAGGGCAGATCCTGACAGTGCTCTTGCCCTGGCGGGGAGGCTGCTGACTGACCCCCGGCTGCAACACAGACCACCTTGGATGGGGTAAGGACCAATGGTCCCGTCGTGCATGTCACTCTGATGAGCATGCCGGTAAATGTGGCCAAGGGTGGGTGAGCTCAGCACTGCACAGGGGAACAGAGGGCACTGAGCTGCCCTTACCATGCTGGGACGATGCTCAGTGAAAGCATCACTTCGAAGTAGGGAGACCAAAGGGGGAAATATTTAAAAAGGACTGTTTTTCCATAAGAAAAGTATTTGCCTGCAAGACCATGTGCAAAGACAACAGTTGCCCCATCCTGCCCACAAGAGTTTCACACAAGCACTGAAAGTTGTACAAAGTCCTGCACATTCTGCCTCCCAGACACCTCATGCCTAGGTGTCTCCAGTCTCACCTGCCATGACAAAAATAAACCCATAATGCCACCCCCACAAACTACATTTTTTTTTCTTTTTGAAACATGTGACTTTCATTAGTAAATCCCGATCCAATCCCTTTGCATCTCTATTTTATGAGAACAGGCAGTGAGGAATAAACTGGGGCTTGGCTTCTATGTTCCAGGAAATATACTGAAATATTTTTGACAGCCAGACCCAGACATCTGGAGGACCCAGCTCCTTCTTCAGGAGTTTTTAAATTGCACTTGCATGCAAAAAAAAATCCTGAAGTCTGCAGGTGATGAATAGATGGTCTTGTCCTGGTTTGAGTTACAACAGAACTAATTCTGTTCAGTGATTTTACTTCACAGCTCAGTCTCTTTTAAGTAACCGCACTTTCTGAAGTGACAAGATTTTTGCAGACAGTGTCTGTTTCTAGCAGTGATAATGCTCCATGTTTACAGGTACTACCAAGGACTGGTGTTCAGAAAGGCTCTTACTTACACTTGCTCCTTTGCCAACCAAGGTCACTGTTAAATCCTGTGTGCCACTGACTTTTCACTTCAGGGAAGGGAAGGGGGTTAACAGAGAGAGTCTGTCATTCGTTTAGTGGCTGGCCCATTCCTAACTCTTGACAGGTCTATAAGTTGTTCTGGGACAAGAGAGATCAATTTAAGCCTCTAGGTCATTCGACCTGCACAATTTAACTTAGCATTTTTTCCTGAAGTATACTGGAAAGAGAAGCTCAGTCCCAGATGATACGTAAAACAGCCACAGCAAACTGGGCCTTCTTCAGTTGACTCAAATGCGTAGCTATATAAAAAAGCAGCTCAACATAGTATCAATGATCTGTAAACCAAGAGGAAGTTAAAAAAAAGATAATCTCTAAACATGCAATAAAATCAGCTGCTGGTTTCCTATAAGACATTATTTTACAGGTAAATCAAATCCCATTCTGTCTACTATTGGTGTACACCACAGAGCAGTAAGTCCTACATCCAGCCCAAGGCAGCTGCACCAGTAAAAATGATGCCAGCAATAAGATGCAGCTATCAGGGTGAGCTTCAAGATAGCAAGGGTATGATTATATTATAATTCCAAGTCTAATTAAAGCCAGTTAGATGTTAAACTCTATTGAAGCAAACCACATACAGAAGAATCGTATTTTCATCTTTTCTTGTGTTAATACATACTTGGAAAGTGTCCTCTCTTTTATCTTAATGTATTCTTGCAAGAATAAATGTTAAAACTTTCCTGACAGATTTCTGGTGTTTTGATTGTCTTTTCATGCAGTGGTGGCAACAGCAAGTTGAATGAAAGTGCTTCATCCAGGAGACTACTAGGAAACACAACAGAAATGATAGCATCTTCGCCCTTCAAGCCCTGAAGCTCAAATAGCTCTTGAAATTGATCTGCACGTGTTTCCATAAACTGTATATAATGTCCTTCATGTTTTCTTAGGTGAGGTCAGAGTAGAGCATTTGGACAGCCCAGGCAAGCTCCACACTGTCATGAACCTTTCCGTTATCTTCTAACGTGAACAAAAACCCCAATCCAGGTGTACATCCCTGCAGACTGCATAGGCCCACAGACCCCAGGCTCCCTGTCTCTGCTATGGACTTTCAATTCCGGTTGAGCCCCAAGCCCCAGATATGATTTGGAAGCCAACACACTTGATAGATCTTCAAAAGGGCAAGCCTTGGTTCTGCCTAACTGGACTGATTCAACGCATGCCATAATATAATCCATCACGACATAAACTGGCCTAAGTTTCAAGTCCAGACACAAAAATGCATGTTGATATTACCTGGCATATTCAGGAAATTCTTGGTTCATTGAAAACTTCATTTTTTTAGGATTTCCCAAATCACCCACAATTTCCATCTCTGAAAGGACTACCTCCATCAAAAATTGCAGGTTTTGATATAGCTCCCATTTATTTTTAGAAGCATACAAAACTAGCACTTTTGCATATTCTGTTGCCAAAAATGCTGAAAAGAATTTTCTGAACACTTCAAAGTTGTAGCCAGATGGAGGCCAACCCATCAGAAACTTCATTCAATTAATAAATGTTTTTAAAACTTACCACAGGTTTAAATCAGCATGGTCTAGCTGAAACTTAAGTTGCAGGGAAATTAATTAGGTCCTTGCAATAAGAATAAATTCTTGTGTGTTAGGGGTTAAGTTGTAAACATATTTTGCTGGTGGCGTTCAGTGCAATTTTCTGTTCCCATGCACTATATTCTCTGAAGCATTACCCGTACATCTGGTCAGGAACAAGATCCCGAAGAACTTGTTGGCTTCACTGACCACTTCAATCCTATGGCATCAGCATGTCTGAGTTGTTCATTTCTATTCAAAGCCATTAAGGCACTGAGTGGTTATAAGAATCATACAGCAAGGGCTTCCTTCACTTCCTGGTTTTACAGAAATATAAGTGCTCCTCTTCCTAGGATGTTTACAGGGTTTCACTCTCTTTTCTCCTCCTTCTCTGCTGCACCATATAAGCACATCAACCTTTGCCTTAGGTCTGCTCTCAACATCCATAGACTTTTGCAGATTAAGTCCATCACCTCATTATTCAAACCATCACACTCTCCTGCAAATAAACTCTTAAAAAAACCCAGCTAAGATGGAAAGAGGCTTGCTTTACTGATGTAAAGGATCTATTCTCTGAGAGATGATTAAGTGCTAATTAATAGTGATGAGCCTAAAGAAATAACATACGAAATTTAAAAATGGCCTTACAGTTAATTGTCATCTGCTACCTATAGTCACCTCTGGAATCCTGTATTTTATTCTAAAGATTCAGTCACCTAGGTTTCCAAGATGCTGAGGTCAACAGGATTTTCATCTGTATATTTATCAGATGCAGAAGAGACTCAGTACTACAGTAAAGCTAGCATCTCTGTAACAAGTATCACTGTACCTAAAAGACACAAGAAAGATGGAAGATGCTTCTGCAAGCTCACATGCACAAAGAGCCTTTCTAGATATTCACCTATTAACTCGTCACCTCATAAATTTGTAGAGCAGTTACAGCAACCAAAGAAACGATGATAAAAATCCAGAAATGGAGACAACTAACAGTACCAGGTAACCTAATTTACCTCCCTGACAGCACAGGGAATTGATAAATAGTCACATAATCAGAGATAAAATCAGATTCTTGGATCCATTTTAAATTCTCATGATTTGCCTATGATAAATGCCTCCATTTCCTTGACAAGCAAGGCTAGTATGAACCAGCATGCAAGAAAAAAGATCCCTTTTCTACTGCCTTTTTGATGAGAAAGTGCTAACTAGGCCCCCCCAGCACCCTTCCCTAGGTTTAGGCCCCACAACAGTTTGCTTAGAGCAGGAGCGAACGCTCAACAGCCAAAGTGTTTACTACACATAGAGCGGTGTTCCATCACACCCCCATCCCATCACCTGTGAAACAGCAAGGACTTCTGCCACTACTTCTCTATGAATGCACTCTATGTCTTCCCAAATATAAATGAAACACTTTAATTCACCCACTATTCCTCTTCACCAATCCAAACTGACCTGTTAATGTGAAAAAGTTACCATCTCCAAAACAGAGGACTACCCAGATACAAACTCCAAGGTCAAGGTGTAGCAGGTACCTTGTCAAGATGTAAGCATGTGGATGCTGAAAAGCTGCTAGCAGAGGGATTTTCTCAGGTTCTCACAATATTCGGTGAGAATCCTGCCTTTCTCA
>WTSP01003824.1:0-33863 GCA_025331215.1 Actenoides lindsayi | reverse complement strand
CCGTGCCGGCCGGGGAGGGACCCGCCCCCCGGCGGCTCTTTTTTTTCTTTTTTTTTTTTTCCCCCTCTTTTCTTTCTTTTTTTTTTTTTTTTTTTCTTTGAGCCTCCAGAAGGCTCACTTGCCCCTTTCATCTGCCGCCGCGGCCCAATGGGAAGGCGGAGGCTGCCTGCAAGTGGTCTAATCTCAATGAGGTGTCAATCATGTTCCCCGGTGGGTGAAGTAAGGTCTTTTGTAACCGCCTCTGTCTTTGGGAAAGAGAGGAGAGAGGAGGAAGACTGGAGCGGAGAGAGGGACGTCGGACTGTGCTGTAGGAGAGGAGCTGAGATTTGATCTCGCTTCTGCGTTCGCAGGGAGAAGCGGAGCACATGGATTTCTAAACACGCTGGGATTTTATACATCTACAAAAATAACAACGGGCGAACCTGACCCTACTGAAAACAGTCAAATGAATCGTAATTGCAGATCAATGCAGAGAGATGGGGAAACTTCACTCGAAACATGGTTAGTTCCTTTCACTTGCTACTCCCTCAGCCCCTTCCCCTCATTCGGTTTTTACTCGGTTTGTTGCCGTGATTTTATGCTGGCCTCTAACGATCTCCCTTTATTATTTCCCCCGCACACTTTCCTCCGGATCTGCCTAGCTGCCGTTTGTAAACCCAGAGAAAGTCCAGAAGGTAGGGCTGGCTCCTTGCTGATACGAACTTTGACCGCCTCCCTCCGGCCCGGGTGGCTGCCCTGGCCCTCGCCCCCCTGCCCTCTCCGCGCAACTTTCCGCCGCGGTTTGCGCGCTGCCCGCCCCGGCCCCGGCCCCAGCGCTGCCTGGCCGCGGGGATGGCCGCGGGGCCGGGCGGGCTGTGCGGGCGGCTCAGCGGCGGCATTGTCTCCTCTTTTCTAGGTGATAGTTTTGCGGTGAACGCCTCCCTGGCTCGCAAAGGGCTGGAGGACTGGATGGTGAAGCAGAAATACTCCGGGAGCGGCAGCAGCGGAGGCAGCAGCTCGGGACTCCAGCAGGGCTGCCAGCACCGGACCGTTTGCAGGCTCTCCAGCGCCAGGGTATGTCAGTTGCCTCGCTGCCCCCAACCCCCCCGGCCATGCTTTTTGAAATAGGGAAAACCAAAAGCTCTTTCTACATCGCTCTCTCCCTCCCGGGGGCCGGTTGTGCAAAGGAAGGGTTTTCTTTGCCCTAACGCTGCTCCAAGGTGCTGCCCCGTGGGTGGTTTCCCTCAGTCCTTTGATGAAGTTAGGAGCTGCAGAGGAAACTTGGTGCTGGTACAAAGCCAGAGGAGTGAGGGGACCTGTCCGCCAGTGTCTGGGCAGCGCGATTAGAACAAAACACTTCACAAGCAGGGACAAACAGAATCTCAGGGAAGAGCCCAGCACCCTGCCAGTGTGTGCAAGCTTGTGAACCCTGATTGGTGCACAAGTTTGTCTGTGACATTTTGGCAGGGGAATTCAGGGAAGAAGTCCCCGAAGATTGTACTGTTACTTACTTGCTCTTTAGTAATAACGTGTGGCTGCCTTTCTCCCTAAGAGTTACTACACATGTCACTTGTCTTGGCTGTTACCGCACTGGTCACTTCCACCCTTTCTCCTTCCTCCAGCCCTCCAGTGTAAAGCTGGGCTGGTTGAAGTAGCTTGGCTTTTTTTTTTTTTTTTCTTTAAATGTTGTCTCTTTAAAGAAAAAGGCATGATGGGAGGTAAACAAACTTAACAATTCAAGATATAGTCCTCATAGTGTTTCAGGGTATGATCCAGAGCTTATTGATGTTTACTGAAAGACTCCCATTGACTTCCTTGAGCTTTGGATCACTCCCTGAAAGCTTCATCAGTGGAAAAGTAACCTGAGAGATGGGGAGATTGGAATCTCTACTTCCCAGCAAGGAATGTGGCTCTGAAAGCACAAACAGAGCAGGGCCACCAAACCTCCTGCAGGCTCTTGGTTTTGTAACCCACCAGTTTTATTGTCAGAAGCCTGGACTTCTTGTGTCTCAGGAAGGATTAACTTGCAAGTGGAGAAAACTTCATTTTAGATGAGGCGTAAAGTGTGTAGAAGATGTGTAGTATGGGAAAAGCTAATGATGACTTCTTAGATTCCACCAGTATTGTATCTAGAGGGGGGGGTGAATTGTTTTGGAGTCAGGAGGAGTAAGGTGAAGGGGGTGAGATATTGAATGTGTTTGTAATTGATGAGTGTAAGTGCTGCACCTTCAACTTGCAGGTATGGTTGGTTGAAGTGTTTTTTATTGTGCTTTACTTGGAGATGATGTGTCCAAAGAAACTTCTCTTTAGGAATGGTATATACATGTATGATACAGATGCAAAGAGTAAGAGCATGTGTTTTTAATTATTTTTCATTATCCCCTTATTTCTGAGTCAAGCTTTTTAGGTATGTTCTACCTTTTTAGGAAAGAAGTCCAACTCAGCAGACTAATCGTAGGTTCAAAATACAAGAGTGAGAGGACAAAAACTCTGACTTTAGCTTTGTGAAATGTGTTTCCTTCCACAAAGACAGTTTGCTTTCTGAAAAAAAAAAAAAATCTGGTCAAAGATTCTTAGCTATTCACAGAGCTCTTAGTTTTCAGTAGAATGCTATTTCTCTTCTTACTCACGGTGTCCTCCTCATGATAGCTCAGCAATTAATTAAAGCCATTAATTAAAAATTAGTCTGCAGTTTTAGTACATTGTAAAACTGTAAATAGTTTTAAGTATGTTTAAAAAAACCATTCCCGTGAGGCTTTTCGGTGTCATCCTGACAGAGTGGTTTCTGAATGTTTGAAAATCATCACAATTTATTGCCTAATATATTTGGTAGGATTTGTATACATATATAGGCTGCTAATTGGTTTAGTTTAATTGTCATCCTCTCACAGCACACTGTGACAGCTACATTGAAGTCCCTTTAAAATATGAACTTTTGGTAATGTGGAAGGATGCATTCCTAATCCTACATTGTACACATGGCACATCTGGTTCCAGTTTTTCTGACAAGGATTATGGAGTCACACCTATTGACTCCATAACTGAGATTGCACGACTCTTTCTCTTTGGAGATCTCTTTGATCTCTTGTATAATTATACCAAGATACAAAGTGAATCGTAGCCTTAACTCTTGGCTCTTGGTTCACCTGAAGATACAGAAATACTGGTCACTTTTACTAATGGGATTACATGGGATTGTGTGGGACAGTTGTGTGTTCCCCAGTAATGTAGTACTGCTGCGCTTGAATTGACCAAGGGCTTTTCTCCTTACTGCTTCAAAATCCCTTCAGAATGTTCAATTAGCTAACAAGGCTCTGTGGAATGGAACAGTTGTCACAGCCAAAACTTTGGCTTCTCATTAAAACATATTTTTTTCTCCTAATTGCTGCATTTGTGACTTATGGCAGAGTTAGATCAAACACTGTTGAAAATACCTGCATTCAGAGAAATATCCAATTGAGTTAAAAAAACCCCAATCAACAAAAAACGGTCCTAGAAATAATTTTCCTCCTAGGAATCCTTAACCAGAGTTTTGTTGATGTTGGTTTCATTAGTATGTAGGGCCCTATTTGGTGAAATCCAGTGTACTTCCAAAGACCTGCTGATGAGAGAGGAGAGCACTCAGTTGCCTCCAAGCCTGAAACTTCAAAGATTTGAACCATTTTGATTAGAACTTGAATGTAATAGTGAGATTTGACTTGTATTGCTCTTTTTAAGCCAAAACTTCTGTCTTGGTTGTAGTTGGAAGGCTGTTTTCCTCAAGAATGGAGACAGTGAATTGTTCTGCTAAAGTTAGTCATCCAGGGGAGATGACACTGAACTTCAGGGGGATTCATGTAGCATTTTACAAGAGGAATGAGTGACTAATGCAGGAAAGCGATAACATTTCATTTGTGCTACTCTAGAATGCTTGAATTTACAGTAGTTGTGCATGGGAGGTCTTTATGTCCGTTCACTCAAGGGGCGTCTGACCCATGGAGGGTTCAAGAACACACACCCTTTTCTCTTCTGGAACTGAAGTTTTGACAGTTTCTTGGCTGGAGCAGACTTCTCTCAGCTGACCTGTTGTCCATGTCGTGTCCCGTCCATCCGTGTCTCCCCCCTCTAATTCCCTGGAAGAACAGTAATTAGTGTCCAGTTGTTGCGAAAGGCATCAGTCATCTGAGAAGGATCTCGTAGTAAATTGTTGGGTGAAGGCGTGAAGCCAGGGGAAGGGGAGTGTATCTGAAATATGCACTTCTGGTGTGTGTACAACTGTCTGTTCTGAGCTAAGAGCCGTGATCTCATTAAACCATTGCCACCCGCCCAGCAGGGGCTGCTCTGCTCTAGTTTTAATTACTGGGCAGGCTGAGGGCTGGGCTGCAGCCTTCCACATCGTGTGGTTGTAAATGAAAAAGGAATCCTGTTGCATCCATGAAAAGTATGAGGTCCAGAGTCCTGTTCTAGTTTCAAACCTCATTGAAGTCACTGGAGCTGTAAATCTGTTAGAATGACACTTCTGCTGCTGCTTTATGAACGAGTTAATTTGTGCCCAGAAAGGTTTTCTGACAGTGTGGATTATTCTGTATAATTCCTAAGTTTAAATTTATTCAGTATGTTTACTTTTACAAACTATTTTTGGAGACCAGCATTGTTTGCAAATACTCGTGTATTTATTTATTTAACTGAGAAGTAGCTCTATGCTAGAGGGAGAAATATTAAGTATGACACTTGCTCAGTTCAATTTACTTTTATCTTCAAAGCCATAAGAAATTTTACTAGTTTCATTGAGATCTGTGCTTGGGATTGGAAAAAAACCTTGTATTTTAAATTAAATTTCAAAATACCTCATAGTGAGCCAAGTTGTAAGTAATAATTTTAGGTAAAATAGAAAGGACTTCAGCTTACCGCTCCTGCTGGGCTCTTTGGTGCTAGTGATCCTCATGTTCAGCCCTAATTGATATTAATTAGAGTTGAGTATCTGGTCTGGGAATAATACAGTATGAAATGCTGAGGCACATCACTGCTTCAGAGGTGGGGCTTGTTCTCCATTTGTTCTGTGCCTGTAACTGCCAGTGACATTAATGGGCATTCCTTGCATGGCTAAGAGGAGACTACATCAGTGTCAACTTCACTGTTCCTCTAGCATGATCTTTCTTAAATAAAAGAAAATGACAAAAAAGCCCTTTCTAATCTGCTGTTGAACAGCATATGTGCGCACACATACAAAATTACCGGGCCTTGCGTAGACACAGCTGAGTAGGTCACTCATCCAAAATGAAAACAGTAAACAGAAAAGAGACTTTTTAGTGTTATGTATGTGCTATGGCTTAAAGGCTGCTGAAATGGGAGATTTAATTGTAGTGCTACTTTGGGGTCATCTCATGGGTAGAATGACGTTTGAAAGGCTGCCTTCTTACTGATATGGTGACAAGAGCAATTAAAATTTCCTTGGGCGCTGTCTTGTGTGACTGCTTGAAGTGATTCTTTGAAACAAATATTTTCAAGTATATGAATGTCAGTATTGTATAGATAATTATTTGTATTGACTCTGAGGATTAAAAGAAACAACGGACTCGGACGTGGCAGATATCAGTATGACTAGAAAAAAATGTTGATACACAAAATATTGTGTGGCAGTTTTATTTTAAAGGCCATGAACTTTGCATCGAAAGAGAGAGAAGCAGAATCTTACTTAGTGTTGAAATTTTGTGCCAACAAACCAAGGTAATTTAATTAGTGGTGCGCATAGTATATCTTGACAGCTCTGGTTTGGGAAAATTATAATATGAATATTAACAATCAAAGAGTCTCTGAAAGTATTAGTGCCATGGTGATGAGATTAGCAAATTGGCCAATACTGGAGCAGAAAGCTGGATTCCAAGGGAATTATCCTTGAATGATACCAGTTGGTGCAATTAAAAGCCACAATTCAGTTGCCATATGGAAAGTGTTAGGCATCCTTACATGGTTTCAAAGCTATGTGCCGGAGGTTAAATTGACATCTGAAGAAAAGCATAAATTAAATATTTTGTGTTATGAAATTAGAAGTTGACTTTGCTTGAGCCATATGGAGGAGGTGGATGGAAGACAGTCTGTATTTCATCAGGACTTGTTTTATAGGTGTTTCAGATTTAACATGGTGCACTTTTAATTTGGGATGTTGATTGGAAAGCTGAACGGCTGGTGAAGTTTCTGCAAGCAATCTCATTAAAGTAACTGTGTGGTGGTTTTTTGTTGTTTGTTTTTGGGTTTTGTTTGGTTTGTGTGCATGTGTGGTTTGTTTATTTGCTTTGTTGTTTTTTTGTTTGGCTGGGGTTTTCTGTTTGTGGGTTGTTTTTTGGTTGGGGTTTTTTTTTTTTTTTTTTTTGAGCTCTAACAACCCTCTTTCTCCTACCCCCTCTAAAGAGGAGGTAGATGTTAGTAAGAAGGAAGTGTGTTCTATGTAGTAGCTAGGTGAAGTCCTCATCTAAGTGATACAAGTTATGTCTCTTGGGCTACTGATGGTCCATCTTGGCTTAGTGAAACCGTAATTCTTCTGACTGAGAAGGCCTTGGTTATGGAGTACATTTTCTTCTGCAAATTGGGAAGAAAAGTAACAACACTGTTACATTCTGTAATGACTTAAATGTAAATAATGTAGTCCAGACTTTACACTAAAACTTTGGTTATAACAAAAATGGGAAATTTGTAGCACATGATTGTCGACATATGGGAATGTTCTTTGCAGCAGCATTCATTAACAGAAGGGTTCTCTGTAGGTTTTGTGAGATCTGTAATAAGACCCAGGAGGAGCTCAGTAAGTGGCTAGTTGTAGGCACCCTTCAGAAGAAGATCTCAGTTGACTTTTATGGTTTCTTTTGAATTGGGTTATGAACAGAGGAAAGAGAAGTCTCTTGAGTATTGAAACTTTGTAAGAGTTAGTTTTTCCAAAGTTGGGGAAATGATTGCTCGGTGATGATATTTAAATCAAAATGGAACATTGCTCCCTGTGCTGCAGATGTTGACCTTTATAGAAATCCTTGTGGATGGGTTTTGCTTCATGAATGTCAGCATCAAAACCTGGCTGGAAATTAAATGGTAGATGTTGAAAGGTACAAAATACTTTTAGTATTTTTTTGTAACTAAACCACTTTTCTAGTTAATATACCAGTTACTCTGTATATTTGGGAGTTTTCAGACCTATGTGGTATTTATAGATATCTTTTAATGGAAAATGAGGTATAGTTTTAGTTCAAAAATTAATGTGAAGAAATGGTCGAATAGACTTTCTCTGTGAATTTATTTAGCCATATCTGCCAACGTTGGCAGCAAAACTAAGCTTGTATTTACTCCTGCAGAGTAACTACAGCTATGGGAGACTGAGTTGGACTGTGTTCCATTCAAGAATTATTAACCAGGTTCCAAATGAAAAATCTTCATTGTGTCTGATTTCTGAGCCAGGAAAGTGTGTTTATGTTGGAATATCTCATGACATTTGTCTTGCAGTGGTGGAACACCAGTGGCGTTAGCTGTGGTGAAAGGACTGTGCTGGCGCAGATATTTTTACTACTGCGTAATCTGAGAGAGGGGGAATGACTTGTGTAGGTTCAACTACTGCTGTCCTGGTCTCTCCAAGGGGTACAGCTGCACAGCCTGTTTGCTCTTCATAAACTTCTGCAGTTGCTGTCATCGGAGCGATACGGCGTATGCTGTGTCTTGGACTTGGCAGAGTAGCACTGACACTTCTGATCGCGTGAGCCATCCGTTTTTGAGTTGAAAGGCCTGTGTAGTTATTGTCTTCTGAATAGACCGCTGCGGTCGAACTGCATGTCCACCCTTTAATAAGGACCAGTCCGTTGACTTGCCATGGGAGCTGGCATTCCAGCAGGCTTATATCCGCAAGTAAGTGTTCAGCCAGATTCCTCAATGCCAATGTGTGTGCGTCTCACGTGACCAGATATGCGCCCATCTTATGGGAGAAATACTTCTGGTTTAGTCATACAGAATCTAATCGTTTGAGGAGGAGAACAATGCGCTCTCTTGTTGGGAGGTCCTCTAACAGCTGTGAAATGGAGTACTACTGGTTTTGTTTGTGTGGTGTGGCCTATTGTATGTTATAGGGAATAAATGATCCTATTGTTGTAGTCTATAAAACTTTTGGTGGAGTAAATCTTTTTGCTTCCCAGAAGACCAGGCTGTGGCCACAGGAGGCTGAAATGCCATCAGTGTCTGAGAAGCTCCTCAATGGCCAAGAAGAGCCCTGTAAAAACACACTTAAAAGATCCCACCACACTAACCCTCCCAAGGGAGAACAGAACACCCTGCGGTTCCCTGGTTCAAACCAAGGTCCCTGCCAACCATACATGAGGAGGAGTTGTTCCTTAAATCTGAAGCCATTGTTACTACAGTTTAATACTTGTGAACAAGACTTATAAGGCAAGCAGGTTTTCTGCATTTTGTCAAAACTCTGATAGTTTGATAGTTTTCTCCAATAACCCTTCTTGATCTGAACATTCAGTGGAACTCTGAAACTTACTGAGCTGACTTGCTCTTGTCAGGTGTCTTGCTTATACCTTGAGAAGTGCCATCTACCAGTCTTGCTTTCTGTTTTAGTGAGTTTGCTTTTAAATTCAGGCTCAGTGGCATGGATCCCTTATATCATTTGCTATGAGAATCCCTTGAGAATGTGAGATCCTCCCTTAAAATATGGGAGGAGATCAGTTCTGTTTTGAGCAAGATTTGCAGCAGTGAACTTTTAAAGTGCCTGGAATTTTCAGCCATGTATCCTTGGACTTCAAAATAACAAATGCAGGCAGTGTATGTTTCTTTAGCTCAGAGATGGATTGGCATGTGGTCAGAACAGTCTATGCACTGTCCATCCAGAGAAATGCTTTGTGTTTTGCGATTAGGGTGGAATTTAATGCATTTGGGGGCATTACTGTGGCAGCTTTAAAAGGATTAAGTATATTGAGGTTCCTATTAAAGTATAACGTTGTGATTCAAGATCTGTGAAAGAAAATCATGCATGGGTGTTTGATCTTGGGGTGCAGCCACACATGCTGTGAGGCATAAAATAAGGGGATAGACTCAGTAGGGAAGTGACAGAACAAAGTACTGTCTTGCAGGAGAAATGGGATTTGGGAGCAGCCTCGGATCTTTTGATCCATACTCTGATGCGAATGATGAGTGGTACCGAGGTGACAGATTTGTCTTGGGGGAGGAAGGAGAATGGTGGGTAGTGTGTCACATTGCCCTCGGAGATAGTTTGCTGTCTGATTCCCCAAAGATTTGATGGTGGTAGATAAGGACTAAACTGCTGCTTCTTGTCCTATCGAAAAAATCTTTTATAATTCCAGGAGGGTTAGTTTCAGGAGAGTTAGGTAAAGAAGGTAGTAGCTATAAAGCTAAGCCTTATGTGTTAAAGGCATATAGAGAACAAATGCCTGTTTGGAGGAGCGGGAGTTTTTGCTGAGCATAGAGTGGCCCAGTCCTGAGCTCACAGAATAACAAGCAGTCTCTGTATTGCATAAGATGCTGTGGTTAAGCCTGTATCAGTATTTCTGTAATAAACTGCTCTTTTTGAAACAATAAATAATAATTTTGCTTGTGAACTTTCCAAGTCTGTCTCTGTTCACATAGTGTATGTGTGTATAAGCTACAGACACTCATTGCCCTATAAAGAGAGAACATCATAGTCTAGCAAACAGAGTATCTGTCATTCCAGCTGAGCAAAGGTCTAAGGCAATAACCCAAAATATCCTGGAAGAAATTCTAAAAAGCATTGAAGAAATCAATCGTCTGATCCTAGAGGAAGGTCTTTGATGTAATCCTGGTAAGTTTATACTGGGAGCCTGCCTGTTTCTTTATGGTCAGCCCTAGACTTTCTATATGAAAAGTGGATCAAATAATTTCATATGCTCCTGCTTTAAAAAAAAAGATGGTTGCTAGTTTTCTAAAGTGTACGCACTGTTGAAATGTAGATTGTGGCTTTTAGCCGAAGCCCAGGTGGGGAGGAAAGGCTTTTCAAAACAAGTACTTACAGGAAAATAAATAATACTTTGATATTTTTCCCATGGAAAAACTGTGCCTCATTTAGCCATCCCGAATATTTAATTTTATTTTGAGGATAAACTTCAGAGGTTATCTCAGTTAAAGCCATTTTTATATGCAAAGCTTATGTGCAAGATCTTGTTCCTGATGTGGATATATATGTGAAAGGAGGTTTTCAGAATACCATAAATAAATTACTTTTAAAGGTATATTTTTTAACTAACTCAGTGCAGTTAGGGAAGTCTGGTTGAAAAATCTTCTTGAAAAATTCTGCAGTATTTCTCTGGTATGTTTTGATGCGAAAGCTCTGCTGTAATTGAGGGAAAACTTCTTATTGCTTTAAGTGGTTTTGTATCGGGTTCTCTGCCACATCAGTGGAAGACTAAGGAAGGTTCAAGTGGTGAGACTAATAAGTCTTTTCTCTAGCAGCTACATTGCTGGTGGAATGGCAATGTGTTTTTCCCTGCAGATGCAGTTTATCTGATCATTTTATGACAGGTTCACAAAAGTTTTTCCCAGTTGTACTGCCACTTAAATTCCCATTTGCAATTAGCAATGTAATTTTGCAGATAGGTTTAAAAAGCATGTTTTGAGAGTGGCTATTCCCACAGCACTGCTTAATACCCATTAAAATGCCACATTTTTATTGTATGAAGGTGTTTTTTATCTAATTAGGTTGGTTAAAGTGATGCACCACAGTCTCATTCCCTCTCTTTTTTTTTTTTCTCCTTTTTTTTTTTCTCCTTCTACTCTAAGGCTGTTTTTAATCATTTATTTATGACCAATAGGAAGCACACAAAATCTTTAACTCTGGACTAATGCACAGTGTAAAGGAATAAATGAGATCTCTTCCTGCCTAGGCTATTGTACAGGGCTCTTCTTTGAAAGGCAGTTGCTCTTGGATTAAAATGTGGTGACATGTAACAGGGAAAAGAAAAAAAGAAAAAAAAAAAAAGAAAAAAACCCAGCATTTGGAAAGGAAATATTGTATTCATTGGTGCTACATAGACTTCATTGGAATTTGGTCATCAACCTTACCTTGGCACTCTTTTCCAGATGTGCTGCTGGACTTCTTTTTTTTAAAAATATAATTTTAGGGAAAAAAAAAAAGAAGAAGAATGAAATAAAGTTTTCTGAGAACTATGTGATGAAAGGCACAATGAAGTAGCTGTGTGTCCTTGGACAGTTGCTGTTAGCCAGGAGGGACTAGCTTGACTGCAGCATGCTGGTGTTGCCCGTGCTTAGTGAACATAAATGCGCTGTTTAAACACAGAAAAAAATCTCTGGTATAACAATTTATCCTTAATCTATGGCCACCTCTGATTTTCCCCAGTTTGGAAAGACAGGACCAAAGACACGGCAGTGGGAAGCCCCCTCTATTTGCCAGTAAATGGGTAGCAGACAATGGGTAACGTCCTGTGGGAGCAGCAGAAAGGCTGAGAGGTCCCTTATTAGCTCTGTGACAGTGATCTGGCCCTCCTCCTGTGTTTCTGGTGGCAGCACCGACCCTCTTGGTCTCACCACCGCTGCAGAAAATGGGAAAGCTTGTCAAGTACAGAAGAACAGAATGGTTAGACAAGAAAAATGTCAATGTCATGCCTTTAGGGGTATGTTTTAAGCAAGGAAGGAGTGCTGGCTTACTGTACAGTCAGAGTGTCTCCTAACATCAGCAGGAGCACTATCCGAAGACAGGCTGAGGCTTCCTTTTTCCACGCTCTCCAGTAGATGTGGAGTCCAGTCAAAATCTGCTGTTCCTGCGTATTCGTTCCAGTACCCAGTAGTGTCATGAGTGGATAATCCGTTCTTCCTTCCGATAGAAATATGTTCAGGGGCTCTTTTCTGAGAGGCATACCAGTCTGAGAGACTTGCCAGATCAGGGCTAGGATTTGGCTTTAAATTGTGTTGGCACAGCTTGCTGATGCCAGCGGGCTGGGTGCTAATAGCTGACAGCAGAACTGGGCGGAGGGAAGTTAACTCAGCTGAAAAAGCAATCTTCTGATGTTCAGTCCCATCTGTCTGTAAATGGGGTGGGGAAAAAAGTGTGTGTTACCTGGAGTTGGCCATCTACAGCCAAGAATCTTTCTTCTCATGATGGTGGTGACTAACAGTATCTTGTGTCATAGCCGGCTGCACGCCAAACTATATTGTAAGCTTCATGCACCGCTGGTTTGCCACAGCCCTCCTTGTCGGGCAGTGCCTTCCTGCTGTGTCAGTGCTGCTTTCTCCAGGTGAAGAGCTCGCCCTTCTGTTGACCAAGCCCTGCTTACAGCAGGGTTTACCCAAACTTCACGTGCCTCTTTGAATCGTCTGCCCGTGTTGTACGGAGGGTGAAATGGGACAGGTTTTGCCACTCAGCTTTTTGACCTGTATGCTATTGATAGGACAGCCGTTGGAGTGAGTGATCCCCGTGGCCTACAAAGGGTTACGTGGCTGGAGTTACCCAGGCGCCGATCCGCTGGCACACCGCAGGTGATCTCGGAGTGAATGTTGTTTAAAGCGCCTGTCCCACGGTTTCACAAATGTGCTCTGACCAGAGGATGTTTTTCTAACTTCAAAGGGCTTCTCAGGCTGGCTCGGTGCCTCGCAGACTGAGTCCACAATTCCTCTCTGCTCGTGATGTGTTCTAACCATGTGTGATTTTTTTTTGGTATGTGATGTTTTCTTAAAGCGGCATTGACCTGTGTTCAAGTGAAACACGCTCTTAAGCTTGTAAACACAAACTTGTCGTGTGGGGAGTTTTCATCTTAACCCCATGTGTGTGTTTTTCTTAAGAGCAAGAATAGACATCAAAAAGATGAGTAATTTATAGGAAAAGAAGAAAAGAGAAAAAAAAAAAAGAAATAAACTTTCAACAGCCTTTCGAGTTGCACCATCCAGAGGCTTTTCCTTGAAGATCAAAGTGTGGGCCCTTTGCTGGCCATAAGGAGGAGAGTTTATTTCCAATTTGGCAGTGCTGCTGTTACAGTGGGTTACTTTGTCTCTGCACAAGGGGTGCAGAGCAGAAAGGAGTAGAGACTGGAAAGAACCTAGGACACTTATCAGTGACCTGAGTTATTTATTTATTTAATCTTCCAGCCCTCTGTAGCAATGTTATATTAAATAAACTTTTAGGAACATGTTTGTATAAATATTAAAGGCTTCTTTTTCTTCTCTAGTACTTTGTAGTATAGTTTTCTGAAAGGGATTCTTTTTAGGTTAATGCAAAGTATGCTTTGTTTTTAATGCTGAGAATTACAAATGAGTGAGCCTTTGTGGGCCAAATTCTTTTACTGTTGAAGTCCCTTAACTTTCCCTTAACTCTGCTGAGAGCAGGATTAGGCCCTGAAATATCTGCTGAGGTACACCGTGCTACATTAGCTATGGTTGCAAAGCTGGGAAGATCTTGTGTTCCACTACCTAAGTTGTGTTGGTGGGCACTGGTTTTTGCAATGTTTGTGCATTCATTAAATCTAGAAAAAGTAGGCTAGTTTGAGGTTTGAAAGTTATCTATTTTACTTGTTGTTATTACTGTTATGGAGTCTATAAAAAAAATACCCCAAGCCAACAGCAAAACAAACCCTTTCTTCAAAGAAAACAATACCTTACAAGCTAGACCATAATGCTTTCTGCTTGCTGTGTGGTTGAAAAGGTTCATCTGCTGTTGGAATAAAGCATCACACTGTGAATGGCATGCCGTGAACAATGTATCTCAGCTGTGCAATGAAGTTTTGTTCCTAGTAAGTAACAGTGCTGCAATCTAGCACTTAATAATTAATCCAGCTTTCAGATACAGCTTGGTTCCAAGGTCCTCATCCAGATGAGATCCTGGAGAAGTTAGTGATGTTTAGGACCGAAGTCTTGACAGCAAACAACCTGTGCTACCCTGGCATCCCATGGTTATCGACAGGACCCATCCCACCGTGCTTACTTTGGCTGGTTTTAAAGCAGGTGGCCAGGAGGAATTCTTAGTTTCAAAGTCACAGCTGCTGCTTTGAAACTGTGTAAGAAGGGCTTTGGTTTCTTAACACAAAATAACTGAGCTGCTGTTTGGTATTAGAGCATCATTATTCTGGGAAATGCACTCTTCATTTTAAAAATATCTTCTGTGTAGAAGTTGAAAGTTTATACGACGTGGTTCTAAGGGCAAAGAGCTGAAAAGGTTCCTTGTCTGATGATTAAGAATTCCTCGGTGACTTGAGTAAATGGAATCTGAAGGTAGTATTTAAAATTAATAGCAATATTAGAAACACAGAGTTACTTCAGGAATCTCTTGTTTGTTGGTTTTATATAATTGAGAGGGGGATCTTTTTGGTAACTATAATTTAAGATTTCTTTCTTTTAACTGGCTGTCTTTGTAGTAGTTACTCTCAAAATGTTATGTCTTTATCATTCCATCAGTTATAAAGAGCAAGTGGACTTTATACCCTTACAGTAATGATGCTGTGATTAAGCAGAAGGAAATGTACCATTACATTTCTCTCCTTGTAAAAGTTTATTTTAAAATGAGCTTTCTTGGGTGACTTTTTCAGTAGTGTCAGCAACAGTGTCAGCAGAATGGTGAATTTGTGTCGCTGGAAGTATAAAGAGAATTCATGAAGGAGTTTTCTTCTTTTATAAAAAAGGATTCTATTCACTGTGGTTTTTTTCTTTTGTGTTCCATGCCACCTTATGATATTATAATGTTTTTTGCCAACTTTCACAATTTCATAGATATATATTTATAATAAATATATGTCATGTAAGCCTTTTTCTAGTGTAAGAGAAAGTACATTTTATGCAAGGTACACAGCATGGGGTTTTCTGGGCCTTCAATCTCATGTGATCCTGTCTCACAATAACTGTATCAAACGGGAAGGAGCAAAATGCCGTCCCCTCAAGCTGAGTGAAGATGCGCTCGAGGGAGGGCTGATGAGAACCTCTGCAAGGAGGCCTGAGAAAGGAGAGCAGGCAGAGAACAGTGGTTTTTCAACTTACATAGACAGGTTTGGTAAAGGATGAAAAGGGGAAAGTTAGGGTTCATTTGGTACTGGGGACATGGTCAAAGAAATGAATGTAGAATTTGCATGCCTAGGATATAACAAATTTGCTGACTCAGTTGTTAAGGGGAAGGGGTGAGAAAGGGCACATCAGAAGTGCATTCAGTACAGATGGTATATCTGGGCTGTGCCTTTAATCCTTTTTGCTTCAACTGTCAAATAATTTTTGTATTTTTATCTTACGATAGTCTCTACTAGTAGCTCTCTTGTCTTGGAAGCTGCAATTTTTAGTGCAGCACTTCTTAGATCTATCCATTAACAAGTGGTGTTGGACCATATTTTATATACAGGTATATATGGCAGAAAGTTCCCTACTAAATAAAGCTCTGAGTGGCTCAGACACAGGCTTACTGTGCAATCCCTGAGTCTCTGATAACAGGGTGTGCCTTTGCTAACGGGGCTGACTAGCGTAGCCCTTGGGTCTCTACTTAGTGGTTGAGATTTTCATGGGTAGGATGTCAGCCCTGTTGTACTTAAGGAGATAAGGTAATAGGTTAAATACAGCTTTCTTAAGCACTCTGAATCACAAGGTAGGTAGGCTTTGAAGTCATCTGAGATTAGAAGACGGGTCTGTGGGCTTGGATGTGAAATCAGGAGGTGTTTGTGATGTGGGTGGTCAGAGATGGATAACCATTGCTGTGGTGCTGCTTGGTCTCCGAATCTCTGAATTTATGGCCTAAGAATGAGATACAGGCGTCGTGTAGGCTGGTCTAGACCCCAGCTTTAGCTGTATATCCTTTCTCATGTTGCTCAAACATGAGTCTTCACAGAGACCCAAGATAGCTAAGCACTTTTCACTCATTTAGCCTCATTTGTTTTCTCTTTGAAGCTACCAGTTTTATCTGCTTTCCCCCACCTTTTAGCTACCTAGGCTGTTGAGGTAGACAGAGAAATATTTAAAGTTCATGAAGACCTTCAATGCCAGCTGTACACTTACTTCATTGCTGTGTTTTTATGAATAAGCCAGGTATTTATTACCTACTTTCCTGAAAAAAAAAGTAATAAAATAAAAATGGAATATTTGAATTCCCTTGGGGTTTTATAGTCTCTCTTTGCAAAAAAACCCAAACCAACAAAAACAAACAAACAAAAAAATGAACAACCCTTTTTACATTGTGTTTCCTATTTTGATCTACAGTAATCTTTGAAAAGTCTGTTGGAAAGGGGCCTTCCTGAACTGTCCAGCTCTTATAACAGTTCAGTGGCCTAAGAAGTCTAATTCTAAAATGTTGGTGTTAATCAAATCAGTTTTAACATATGGAGAAAAAAGACATTTTACTTCCTATTAAATCCGAATGGGAGTTTGGACAAGGTTAAAAGGTGGTGGAAGGGACATGTCTTTAATGTATGAGCTGAATCTCACGTAAGCTGATGTAGACTTCTTGCTTATTGCTGTACCTTGCTTTTGGTAATGCATATAAATTAAGTGCAGGATTACTGGGAATGTAAAAATCATAATAGGTAAATAATATAGGATGAGTGGAATGCCAGACTTTCACCAGTGTTACTGGGTGAAATGGACTGCACAGGTGGAACTGAAGGGAAAAGGAAAGCGTTCGTTAAAAATTTGACTGAAGATGAGCTCTGATGCACCAACAAGACTTGAGGCTTTGCAGGGACGTGATGGTTTTTTCTGGTGTTTGCTTGAATAATGAAATTACCCTCTCTCAAGGTTATTCTTCAGAGCAGCAGAGTTTGTACATGAGTGAAATGCATGTCAAAATGTTTACAATGAACTGAAGTGGAGTGGTGAGTCAAAGCAGTAGGTTTTTGTTTGCACTGGCTTTGTAATGGAGAGCCTTATAATGAGGGTGAACTATGCCTCCTGTTCTGGTGGGCCTTTGTACAAAAGTGGAGCAGGTTTACAGGTTAATTAACACCTCTTCCCTCCTTGTGCCACTGGCAGTGATGCATCGACCACGGTCCTGTCTAGAAATGGTGACTGATGGTTACTGATGGATACTCCCAAGCTTTTTAGTTGTTGCCACTGAATTCTCTGCTGTGAATGTCATTTGTTCTTGTAACAATAGAGAGCACAGTTAAATGTATGGTACTGGAGAGACACTTAATTGTCCTGTTAGCCTGGCAGCAGTGAGCACACCCCTAGAACTGTGTGTGTGCAGCCAAGCACATCCCCGCCTGTAGCTTCCCTGCTTCCCACTCCATGTAAATATGAAGAGAATTCAGACAAATTCTGCCTGTCTGAAGAAGATTTATTGGCATCTCAGAACCCATTATTATGTATTTAAGGGTTATTTTTCTGAATATTGAATTGTAAGGATGGTTTTAATCTAGTGGCTCAGTGGTTTTGGAGAGTTTGGTCAGTCTGGCTGGAATCACTGTACTTCGCTCTGTGTGTTGGATATGGGTGTTTGTTGTTTGGTTGTTTTTTTTTTTGTTTTTTTTTTTTTTAAGTGTCCCTTTGGACACTTCAAGGTTTTTTGCCACCTATTGCCCACAGATCCCCTTTTTTTTCAGCAGCTGCCCTGTGCCGCTTTCTTTTTCTCCCAGCTCCTCAGGTCTCAACGCTGTATGTGTTTGGTACTTCTATTCTAACAGCCACTGCCTTTGCTTTAGCTTTTTTAAATGCTGCTTAGTTCAGAAACACAATCTCAGTGGGGTAACAAAGCCAGGTGGTGTGCACCCTGCTAGTTAGACCATCTGAGTGTGGAACATCAGGAATCTTCTGACCATCCTGCACTGGCTAGCAGAGCTTACTGTAACATTTGGGGCAAGTACCTCCATACCACTTACCCACACCATACCCCCTGTGCAGATCGCTGACAAAAACCTGGGTGTAGCACACACGTATTTTGGAGCTTAAAGACTGTCTCCTCACATCTCCAGGGAGCAGAAAGATGGAGGAGCATAGCCCGGCTGAGGAGCAGAGACATTCTGGGCAGAGGATGGTGCCGAGGCAGTGCTTGCTGTCATCCTTGAGGCAGCAGGCAGATTGGAGGGGGAAGTGTGGATCAGTGAATCACAGTCAGCTCTCAGACAGCTCCGGGGGCAGTGCGGCTCTCAGCTGCTGCCTTGCTCGCAGTGGATTATGGAGTCATAATACAGCCCACTATGCTGATGCAGAAAAGCACTAAATTCATCCATGGGAGCTGCTTTATGTTGTCTAGAAATGAGGAATTCCTCTGCAAGAATGTAATGCTTTTTATCCAACTTCCCAATTCCCATGCTTCAGCAGTATATTTATCTTCACCATTTTCACGCTGCGCATAGAGGAAAGCCAAGAAACATGTATAAAGGACTTCCTTTATGGCCAGTGCTATGTGCAGTCTAGCATCCTATAAAGTTAACAGGGATTACAGTGAATGACCATGTGAGTAAAGGAGGCATCCCATCAGGAAATAGGGCTGTTTCTGTGCAGAAACTAAAGCAATACTATCTACAGACTTTGAATCAAAGGCCTGGACAACTAAACAAAGCTAATCCCCAGAGATGTACCATTAAACTCATTTCCTGCGTATGGAACAAATATTGTAGGAGTTTGGAAAAGTGTATTTTCCAGCCATTGTTAAGAGAAGAGTTGGGGTGTGAGCTATAAAACTCTGATCTGGGTTCAGACTTTCTCCATATTTGTGGTTTTGGTTTGAGCCTGTCTCTGGTTGGCAGGGATATAAATGTTAAAATTTATCCATGTGGCTTGAGAGCTGTGCTGTGCTCATAGTGTAAAGCTCGCTTTTGCAGTGCAACTTTAGTTTAGAAAATATTTCTTTCTGGAGTCAGAGCCTTTGTTTTACTGGGAAAACTCCGAGTATGTTGGCAAACAGGAACAACTCGACTAGGCCTAGTAGGGCTGCGAATGTAAAGTGTTAATTGTTTATGAAAAATCGTTTCTCTCTCAAATTCTCTCAAAGTGAAGTTTGTATGCCCTTACAGAGAAGAAAGTGTCTATTATATTATCTCTTCAGGAAAGCTTTTGTTTCTTTGTTTCAGCATCGATAGCTTATTATATTCCGTTACTCGAGCAATTGAAATTAATTGATATATGGGAAAAGGTTTAAACTGAATAATGAATATTCTTGGGTTTAGAGAACTTTTAAGTGAGAAAGATGAACACTAAGAATTAGGTCATGTAGTGAGGAGAATTTTTTTTATTTTTTTAAATTTTTTTTTTGTACTTTGAGCCTAAATGTAATTGCAAGAACAACTTTCCCCTTGGGTAAAAGAGCTGTCTGCTCAGATCTGTTAGGCTAGGTCTGCCTGGGCAGTGTGTTTATAGAGTGGGAGGCTAGGGCTCTCTTTCTTGTTAGAAGACATACATTATGAATTTCAGTGAGAAATGATTGCCCAAATGTGAACAGAACAAACGAGCTAGGCATTGAACATGCTGTCTTCAGGGCTGTCACCTACTGTGTCTGTAGCCTGGTGTGTGGCACATCATGTAACTGCAGGCTGACTTGGTTCTGAGCAAAGGCTGCTAATGTGCAAACGTGTGATGGTCCTGAGATGGTGGCAAGCAAGCCCAGCAGGCACAGCGTCGTGTCTGTTTTCAGAGGGGTTTCAGTGCTGCCTTCTGTCGGGTTAGGCTCTGGCAGTCATTAATTGTGTGGCAGAGAATGGTGCAGAAATGGGTACATAAGCGTTCTTGAATGCTTGGCGCTTTGTCATAAATTTAATCTATTTACATATTTCTGGTACCACTCTACAAACAAACCAGTGGACAGAGTCCTGAAACCATTTTCTCAGGCAAAGTTCCAGTTGATACCAAAGAGGTCGGGATTGAAAATAATCACTTGTTTAGAAGCATTTGAATGTGACCTTTAGAAAAATTCTCTTTCCTTTTGCTGACTTTCTGAACCCCTCCTTAGGGAGTTACTGAAAACCAGTTGGAAATTTCAATGAATTGGAGCATTGCAGGGGACATGGCTTCTTCAGAAACTACCATAGACCTACAGTATTGTTACTTTTCCATTTCTCAGTGCTCATTGCATTTGCAAGTACTCCTCTATTATCCTTATTAGATCTGTGGGTAGAAGCACGTGTACTGAATAACTTACGCGTTTCAACAGAGATGCTGAGGCCAATCCAAGTCAGGTAGTTTTTTGCGTGCATGTGGAGGTCTTATCACACAAGCAGTACACAATATATACTTCATTGCCACCATTAAAATATCCTTTTGTTCCCAGAGAAACCCCCAAAAAGAAATTGGGTGAGCTTGAAGAAACTCATAGAAGTGTTAAAGGTCGTTGAAGGGGACTGAAAGAGCAAAATATTCACTACTTGCGTACGTAGGAAAACTGATAAGACTTCTTACGGACGTAGAATGAATGAATAAAAAGTACTTTTATCAGTAATTTATGTGCTCTCTTATACAGTCTTTTATTGTGATACCGAGTGTTTGCACAGCAGGCATTCTGCAATACCTATTCCAATCAGCTTCCATGTTAACATACCAGTAAATACTACTGAAGCAATGACCGGACGAGAATTTAGTCTGTATTGTTTGAAGCTTAAAAAAGGTTATTTAGTACTGTGAAAGAGTATGATTAGGGATAGCAACAGGGCAATTTTGGAAAGATTGGGTGTAAAGACATGGTAATGGAGGTCTGTTTGAATGTGGAATAGTTCTTGGACAATGGTGCAGGTTTTACTTTCTTTCAGAATTGTTGAAACTGCACAGTTTACATCTCCAGCTTTCTCAAGTATGTAGTGGAAAAGGGTGTTCAAAGTTGAGTCCATTGAGCTTAGTCCATTTCAGTTTCTTCTACTAAAAACATAGAATAATTGTGTGCATCTACGTCAGTGAAATTGAGACTTATGGGATTTTTCTCCCTTTGAGTATCTTGTACATGATACCATTCGACATACAAGTGCTGTTACTTTAGGCTTGGCTTTAGCAGACTGTGCTGACAGCAGCAGTTATAACTCAAGGGCTCTGTCCTTTATAAAGATTAATGATCCTCGAAATAATAAATATATTGGAAATGACAAACTTGGAAGTTGCTTTTAATTCAGAAATAGAATTGTTTGTGTAACAGCAGACATCTTCCCCTGCTATTTCCTATAATGGAGCAGAAGTAAACTACTAGAACAGTAAGGTTTCAGTATCACAAAGGTGCTGTTGGAGAAAAAAGATCCCTTCATGAGGAATATATGTGTTGGGAAGGGCAGGAAGAGGGTGATGACAAGCCATTTTGCAATATCACATTTGCTTATGGCTTATGGGGCGTGCTGCAAAGAGCTTGAAGCTTTTAACACATCTGAGCATTGTTGACTCTTATTCTGGTTGCCATCATTCAGTAGCAGCAGGCACTGGGTCCAAAAGCTTGCCTTCTGTGGGTGGGCATTGTTGGGAGGAGAACCAGTAACTTATTTTAAAGTTTGCTACAGTATAGACCTAGCAGTAAATTAATCATGACATTAAGAGGGAACATATGTATAGACATTACTTCACAGAGTTGTCATAAATTCTGCTCTTGCCATATTTTAATTTCCAGGGCTTTTGAATCTCAGACAAGGTGCTATAGATATAGTTATTAAATACTGCAGAAATATTTTTATTGGGCAAGACATTGCTTGATGATGTAGCTGTGAAAGCCAAATTCAGAGACTAGCAAAAGGCTCTTTATCCATGCATTTAGGAGGAAAAATATTATTTTGTAACACTCACTTATTATTGAAATACTTGTTTTAAATGTACCTTCTTTTTCCTGAATGTCTGTGTGTGTGGTGTGTGTATATATATATTGTCAGAGTTGTGACGGTGTGGGGCTTATTCTCTTTGTTGTTGGGTTATCAGAAATACACAGGTGGAAACGTAGCTTTGGAAATAGGGATTCGAACTCTTGGGGCTCAGCAAACACTTGGTACTGTAGAGTGGCCTAAGGATGTACTGCCCTCTTTCAGCTTTTTTTGAATACTCTTGAGAGAAGACACTGGATAGGATATAAAGAAAAAATACCACCTCTTAAAAAGTTTACACAGTGTGCTACTTTTCAGTGCAAAAGTTAACTTACGTGGGGGCAGAGTTAGACTAAATATTGCTGAAAAAACAATGTCTGGTTCCCTGCTTTTCCAAGATTTTTTCCTTCATGTGCACTGAAAGGGGAAGTCATGTTCTCTGCACCTTTCTGTACCAAAACATGTGTTGCTAACTATTTGGTTTCTCCCAGGGGCTCTTCTTTTGGGCAGTGGATTGCCTTTCCCCTTGAGCGTATAGGGACAGCCAATGTTGGAGGAAGCTTAAACTAGGTTGCTCACATGGAGGATGTTTTGGCAACCAGGCCAAGTATGGAATGGCGAAGCATTGGAAGAGTTAAACCCCACTGCATCCCACATTGTCTGTATAGCAAACTGTGCCCTGCTAGGGTGGAGGCATCTTAGGATCCAGTACATTGAAGGCTGATTGGGGAGTTTGGCTGCAGTTTTGGGGAAGGGGGTCTCTGAGTAAGTGAAGCTGTGGACACACCAGTAACTGGCTGTTCCATGTAGTGCTGTCTGCATTCTCTTGGACCCCATGGTAAATCCAAGGTAATTTGAGGCAGCTTATGCCTTTATTTACCCCAGTGGAAGTGTTGACATGAGCTATTACCATGGAATGCCTGCCATGTAGCCATACTCTCAGATGTCCTAATGTTGAGAAACTGGCCCGAAGCACTTTGCTGAGGTTCTTCCAGTAGAATTTCCTCTCTAGTCATTTGCTTCATAAACCATAATAGCAGAGTTGTATCAGATGGCAAAGCCCTACAGCTCCTCGCTTATAGCTTGGAACAAAACTCGAGTTATGTATCAAGTTTAATTTGATGTAATAATAATTTATATAATGTAAACATGATAGATATACATTCTGTTGCGGGAATTAATCAGGAAAACGTCACGTATGTAGAATTCTCCTCTTCATCTTCCTTTTCAAACACATGTTTGTTCCTGGTTCGTGTTTAACAGCAGTGGTAAATGAAGTCCTTTGCCACGAAACAGGTGCAATCCACTGTCCTGCCCTGCCAGCACACCTCGGTTATGGCTTGGAAAGCCCCAGTTTGGCCTGTCTGGTGAAACTGCCAGTTGTGTTGCAGACACCTACTTAACAGAGAAACTGGAAGCGAAATCCCTGTTTCATTTAACATTGGCCACCTATTGGATAATAAACTTTCAGCCACCATAAGACTGAGGTGGATTTGAAACAGCAGCCTGTTACTGAAAGACACTGTTTCCCTTTCTGATCTGCTGAGCCAGCTCATCCTCCAGAAGCATTTGAGAAAATGTGAGTGGAGGGTAAGAATGTGAAATTTCCCTGCTGCTTCTCTGTCTTTGCCTTGTGTCATTCTCACATGCACCCTTTAAGTCTTCAGTTCACTGTTCAGCCTTTAGTTCTCCACTGTCATTTGGCTTCAATTTCCATGCGAAATTCTTGGAAACCAGAGATGATTCAGAAGGGGATGAAACTTTTGTCTACAAGACTCTTCCTGAAGCAGGCAAATGGTTTCCTCTGTTGTAAAGAGCAAGCGTGTGCTCCGAGCCCTTGAGAAGCAGCCTGGTTCCTAGCTCTTGACACACCAGAGTCGGGACACTTCTGCCAAAAGTTACTCATGTCAGCAGAAACGGCCCTGATAAGAAGTAGTCGTCGCTGAAGTCTCGTGGCTTTGACTTTGAAGGCTTTTCATTTTTTTGCATGAAGACTGCTGATCCACTTATATTTGTTGTTGTTGTTAAATAAGAATGTGAGTGAGGGTTTATCTTTTCCTTTGAGATGTATGGCACTAGCTCTGGAACCGCATCCAAGTTTACAGAATGAGTCTTGTGGTTTAGACCTCTCTGATAAACACTTTTTTGTTGGTGTTGTTGCAAAGTTGGATCAGATTTTTGTTGTCACAATGGTTGGTGCACTTGGCAGCTTGCATTTTAAATAATTAGGAGATAAAATTGGACTGTGCTTGAAATCCAGAATGTCTGGTATTTTCTTGCTTTACTTGGTGATGTTTTTAAATCCCCTTTTTAACTTTGAAGATGAATGTAAGGCAGTTAAGAACTGAGAGTTGATAATTTTTTTTGTCATTTTTGAAACCTAGATCCAAGCCAGCTTCTCTTGCAATATTTCAGCCTCACCCTCCCAGGACACTTTGAGATAAATCAGTGTCTTTATCAAAAGAAGTAGGCCTTTTGTGGTGGCAGCACTGTAACATTAAATATTCATTCTAATTTGCAGAGTTGAGACAATTAATTTGAAGTTCCCAATAAACTTTACTTTAGATTTTGAAGCTTTAAACCTACGCCACTTGCTTAATTTCATTCTTCAGTAGCCATTAAAGGAGTTTACTGCTCAGATGCATCAGAAGTGAGATGTTTTGGACATCCTGTGGAAAACCTTCTGTGCCCTTTGTAACACGAGAAACAATGTGACAAACTGCAAGGCAGGCATTGGGATTTTGAGGGCTTTCCTCCTTTTTTTTTCTTTTAATTCCCACTTCTTTTTTGCTGGACACGATGCCATGGGAGTGGTGAGGGAGGAAGAACAGCAAAACAGCATGCTAAATTGGGAAATATTTTTCCCACTTAAGGAATCCTTGCTGCATGAAATGTATAAATTGAAAATATTCTTCATATAATTTTGAATTCAGTCACACTGAAGGAAAAGGATCCTCCTATGCAATATTGTTCTGCACCCCTTAGGAACTGTTGGTTCCAGTTCTGGTCTAGAAGTGGGTGTGTTCTAACAGCCGGAGAAGTATTTTTCTGCATCATTAGAAACAAATTCTAAAAAAAATATAAAATAATAAAAATTTACAAGCTTAACTTTAGCTGACCATAATTTGGCAATATACTCTGCATTCAGCAGAAGATAAATGAGACAAAATTCATGACATTGTGGCTCACTCTGCATCCTCTATATCCAGGCTTGAGAGAGGTGTATCTTGGAATTAAGTAACATAGACTGCAAGTATTGAAGTCAAACTCATAGGCAGATTAATTTATTTATTTTTTAATTATTTTCTTGATTTTTTTACTTAGTTTACTTCTTTAGTCCAGAATAAATCATGTGAGGAAGGAGAACTCGAAGTCTCTGGTTCATAGCCAGCCCTATAGCTGCAAATGCCACTTCCAAAGAAACATTTTTGTTAACAGTCTACCAAATATGTCACAGAAGGATACTTGTGGCACCTGCTCTCGCTTCACATGCTCATAGGCATCTTCAAACAGAAAACATAAAAATGCAGGGACTTTGAATTCAACTTGTTTCCTTTGTACTGATGGTCCCTTAAGTGTGGAACGGAACATGGCAGCATGGAAGAACATAACCTTGCTGTCGTCTGAGCTGTGTCTGTTCTGAGGATAAATTGACTACCCAATCTGCTTTCTTTCAAAGGGCCTAAATTCACTTTATTCTCTTTACAGTTGATTTTCTGTAGAGGTTGGGCCTCCTAGATTTTTCCTCTGGGCAGGCTGTGGGAGGATATCCAGATGCATAGGCAACTGGCAAAGCAATTTTGTTCTGCTGCTGGTGGCCTTAATTAATCCTGTCTAGATTAATTAGCTGATCCATTTGTGGATGCAGTGTTTGGGGAGGAAAGTAACCGGGAACACCGTGAGCCAACATTTAGGGCTCTTGCCCAAATGTGAATACTCTGATATTCTCAGAGCAAATATCCTCCCTCATGCTTGTGGTGCATACATGCACACAATTTTAAATGGTGAAAGTAAAAGTTGAAAAAAACCCCACTGAAGTCTGAACGGTAAAAGTAATATATAAAATCAAGCTGTTTCCGAGTGGAATGTGACTTATGGAGAGGAACACCCAAGTTTTAAACTTCCTCCTTCAAAATTTATGGAAGCTTCAGAAACTTTCCTTTTTTTTTTTTTTCTTTTTTTTTTTCCCTGTTCTTTTTATATGTCAGGATCCATTTCAGGACTTAACTTTTTTTTTTAAACATGTATAACCGCAGTATGTTTCATAACTTGATTTAATGCAGCTTCCATGTGTCTTGAATACAATAGTAACTTCTGAAACCAGTATTTCTTTAGAGAGCAGTAAAGTTGTTTCTTCATGACACCAGTAAGTAGTTTTCTTGCCAAGAAGTATATTGTAAGATTTACTAGACTCTCCATTGCCCTCCCCCAAGTAACCCAGATTTTAGCTTCAAGTAAAGCAAACATGTTCAAAAAGTACTCTTTAACTTCGGGCTAGGCGGATACAAAATAAAATCCTCCAGGGGTACATTACAAGTAAAAGATTCACAAGCCCTCCAGGGGGTTTAACTTTTTAAGTAGGCATTTCACAAGTATTTGTTGCATAAACCATTCTATGCTCCAGGCTGGGGTTCTTGGAGATTATTATTTTTTTTTTTTTTTAATATAAGACATGAAGCATTAAATGTATTTTTGCAAAAAATAATATCTCGTCTTTGCTTAGAGGTGATGTTCTGTGCTTTACAGCATGTGTTTTCTTGGTTTAATATTTAATATAAAATTTATTTGACTGTCCTTTTAGTCCACTCGGTACCTTGAGGTGCTGCTGTATGGAAATGGGGATCATACGTGCCAATTAACTCCCTTCACTCGTTTTTCTAAACTGAGTGCTTTTCGTCTACTGCAGCTCCATCTTCGGTGGTTGAAAAAACAGGATTTGGAGACTGCACAGGCAAGTGACAGCTATTTACATGTTGTCCTCATATAATTGAACAGCCCAGATGGACACACATGCCCTGGAAAAAGCATATCAGAAAGAGGAGATGGGTAGCCTTTCTAGTTTAGGAGATCTGGCCTCACTTTCCACATCTGTTGGAGACTTCCTTGTAAGGTTGGACAAGTCATGTTTCTGTATTGTGCATGTTGTTCATCCTGCCCACAATGATAATTACCCTGTATTTTGGGTTTTTCAAATTTTAACTCCTAGGGCAGAGTCCCTCTATTCCAGTGCTGTAATGTGCAAACTCTTGTCTATAGTTTTGTTGGAACCTCCAAGTGCTACTGAAATGCAAATGACAAATAAGGATACAAGGAAAGGAACTGAGAGGAAAAAAGGGTCCTTTTAAGATTGTAACAGGAAGCAATACAAGATGCTTGATCCAACCTTGAGCCATCCAGAAGTGAATGAGGAGCTCTAACTCAAAGGGATTTGGGAAGAGAAGCCCTTGAATATTACAGGCTACCAAGTGACAAGAAAATGTAGGAAAAGGAGTCTTGGTTGTCTTTTTAGATAACTTTTTAGTTGAAATGTTGCATTTAAATGAGAATGATGATCAGTTTGAACTAGAAAGAGTAATAAAAACCCTTGTAAGAAGGGAGATGATGTGTCAGAACAGTGATATTCAAATAATCAGACATGAAGGTAAAGACAAAATAGCAAAAGCTTCAGAAAAACAGGAAGGGATTATAAATCCCAGCAAATTTCTTTCTTTCCAGATCTGAGTCCCTTACATGAGAAAAAGGAGAGCCCTGATAACTGTTAAGAATGCCTTCCTGAGAGAGGGTTTGAAGCCAAACTATTGTGTGCATTAGAGCTGAGAGGCATATAATAGAAAGTCTTTGCTATTTGATAGACTGACAGAGTTCTTGGTGGACAGAGAAAGCCATCCTGTATCCAGAGGTATTTTAAGATCTGAAGGTAGGGGGATAACTACTAGACATGGCTAAAGTGAAAGTATTTATCTTGAGACTTCAGCGTTGGAAAGGCACTTGGTAACACAAGCTCTCAAAGTGGTCACTCCCTACACCTCCATTTCCCAGAAGAAGCTAGTTTTGCTTGGCTTTGTAGGAGTATTTTTATCTCCAACAGGAGCTCATCAAGCTCTGACAGAAAGACAGCTGTAAATTTGTTTCTACCAACCACTGCTTTCAAAAAGGTAACCCAGGAACAAACCTTGCTTTAAAGCCCCAATTTGAAGGAGGAAGGTGAAGCTGCCTGCACTATAGTTTAAATGCTTCTGTCTTGGCTGCGTAAAGTCCTGTGGTATATTGTCTGACTACCAAAGGACTTTGCTTACGTTTTGCCTAATGGAGAAATTAGAAAACTATTCGTGAGAGAGCAGATTTGCTCAGTTCTGGATTCATTCCACACGCTGCATGCTTTGTAAGTCATATTTTGCATAAAAGCATGTGGCTGGTACAATCAGGAGGACATCACTCGTTAATCTTGCTGGCATGGTAACCTGCTGGATTTCTGCACGGCATGAATATGATTGGCTTTGGTGCCTGGAGAAGTATGAAATTGTTCCTGGTGTGGGCATGTGCTGGTTGAGGGGGAAAAAGGTGGCAGCAAAAGGTTGTGATAAGTCTATTTTCACATCCAAACTTCTTTACTCTGTTTTACCTTTCCGGCACTGGAGGAGTTAATTATATTAACAGGCTTATACTCAATTATTTATCTTCAAGTATGTTTCTCTGTAATTTCTGTAAATGTTTTGATGTCTATTGCAGATCCTCTTCGAGGTTTTAGTGTTCTGGTTCTGTCATTTCCATTTTCATTCTTGCATTTGAACATGACAAATTATATCCATTTCTATTGTGGTTATAGCTGATGCTGGTTTTCCATTTGATGGGCCAAAGAAAGTCCTTGGACGCATGTATGTAGTTCCCATTGACTTAAATCACATACATATTTTATTTATAGTCCTTACCACCAATAACCTCTGTTCCCAGGTGCACATCATTTCAACATGACAGTAGTATCCAAATGTTGCAACCTCCTGGTCTCCTACGGCCTAAATAAAGTGATAATGAGCCAAATTCTTTTCATATTTACACAAACATGGTGACTCACTTTGGGAGTGAATGTGTGGAAAGGAGAGATTTTCTCCAACTTGCCCGAGGCTTTTATGTCTCATCCCTGTACATAGAATTGTGCAATTTTTGCAGACTAACTACATTAATGACAAAGTAAATTTACTTATTAAGAAGAAATGCTATTAGTCAAATTATCCGCAGGAATGAGATAGTCGACAATAATAACTGGTATTGTTTCGACTCTGTATCACTGAATATTACTAAAGTAAAATTTAAATTATATAAATAAAATTACTGTATAGCCTTTGGGGGCATCGTTGTTACAGAGCAGTTAATTCATCATTCACCTGGGATGGAAAGAAATTTGAGAGGACACATGTATTGAATAATGCAGGCTGTCCTTCCTCACATGTAGCACACAGCATAGCCAACTAAGGACTGTTCTACTTGTTTAGATTTCTAGTGTCTTGATGATCCAGTAAGACTGTTTAATTTATTTATTTATTTTAAAATTAAAGCAGATGCTTACTAGATATAAAAGCCACTAATAAATTTACTTTACATTTAGCTTGGAGAGTGTGTTGTTCATGACATTGTCTACAGAACAAACAGTTCTACAAAAACCCTGGACACAGGGCACAAGAACAGAATTTTCTCCACGTGTGGGAAATTGATTGGAAACTTAACATGGAAAGAGGAAAAGATCTTAGATATCTTCCCGATGAGTTCCTTGGTTTAGGCGAGTTACTTCTGAAAACACAACAAAGCCAAGATATATTTGTAGCCACAGAGGTGCTAGGATGCTGCCTCAGCTTTGGCTGCTGATAGCTCACCAGCTCCTCTCTAGAGTACCCTCTTGGTTGGGGCAGTCCTCCTAGACAGTTGATGGAAAATCTAAACCAACTTGGGATTGCATTATCTTTTCTTTGGGGCTAAAGAAGGTTTGGACGGGAGAGAGGGTGATGAACCTCGTGGGTTTTCTTTGATCTTTTCCTGCCGGTGTGATGTGAAGCATTTCCTTGGGACTGCAGCGCAGCAGTCAGTCTTGTGGATGCAACTGGAACTTATTTTTGTGTTGCAGATCTGCTGGTCTCCTTTTTACATTTACGTACAGGAGAAAGGGGGAAGATTAACCTCATTTTGCTGCCTACGTATTACCTTGAACAGGATGGACTGAAATCTGAGTAGTGTGCTGTTGAATTCTTGCTGCCTGATTTCTGTGGAGAGTCTTGCATGTCTCATATTTTTATTCATTTTTTGATTTTTCTTTTGCCTTGATTCTTCTGCCTTTTCAGTCATTTGAAATAGGGACTGTGACTTGAAACTGGAAGCAAAAAACTTGCTTTGAGAGATCAAGAGTCTTTTAAGTGGCTTACTGGATCAGCAGTTGCAAAGTTATCATGAGGCCTGAACTCTTTCTGTGGGTTTAATGGAAGCAGCATAGTGTAGGAGCAAACATCACAACTCTGTATCCTCAAGGGAAGACTTAGTGCTTTACACATACAAGCAGAACTAAATACTGTACTTTGATGTACTCCCCCTTTTTTTTTTTTTTACTAGTTTCAACCTGTTGGGAGTCAGTTTTTCTGCACTCCTGGTTAAGATTTCCCTTGATGTTTTGTGTATCTCATGAACATAATATAAACTGGAAAGAAGGACACTTCTTCTAGATGGTAACCATCATAATAGCTGTAAGCTAGGGATTTGTGCCAGTTCCATGTGTACAACAGTAGTCATCGTGTGACAGGATTGTGTGATGTTTGCCTGGTCCTCCTTGCTGTGTTTGGTGAAAGCAGAATGGATGCCCAGTGTCCATTTACACAGAGGTGGGCTGAGCAGCTGTTCCATGTGTTGAATTAGACTCACTGGGTCCCTGATCAGTTACTGTACCAGGACTCCAGTTTTCGGACTGTGTGTGTGGTGGGTAGTTACTGCAGCACACTGTATTCTATTGCTAGTCACTGTATTATCCAGCTGTAAATCTGGGTGTCGACAGGTGGGATACAGTGGACTTCACTCCTGCTAAAGTGTGTTTTTGAAATTCAGGGTGCTAAGTTGTATGAGATAGCTTGAGGTAAGAGCACAGTGCAGACAAGGTGGTTGAGCTTTACTGGAGGGTTGGCTCTGCAAGGTCAGCAGTGGCCAGAGGGTGACTCTGTCTGGTTTGCCATGTGTTTAAAAAACTCCTATCTCCATCTAGGGTGCCTCGTGTGCATTAGAAAAATGAGGCAAAGGGCTGGAGTAATCCTCTGGGTTGTCAAAGTTATCCCCTGTGGTTACAGACAACCATGCCATATAAGCACATTTATGAACTGACATCCGTTAATAGAAAATAAACCAACAGTGCTTCAGGGTGATTGGTTGGTTGGTATTTTTGGTGGCCAGGGGAAGAGAAGCTTGCCTCATTTTTCCTGTTGAAAAGGTGTTCCATTGCCTAATCTTTGTATAGCAATCTACACCTCATTTCAGCCTAAATTAGTTATCCCAAAATACAGAAACACACCTTTTTAGCAGCAAAAACAAGGCCTCAGAGAAGGAAAATTAATGACTGGTTCACAGAAGCATCAGGTTTCAAGAACTGAAAAGTCCTGGCACGAGAGATCCAAATCCTGGTAATGTCTCTGTTTGTCCTTCAAAGGTAAATAAATTAAGCACCGTGGATTTCACTGGCTGGAAATCTGTCACGGGAGGGTAAAATTTCTTTTTGTTCATCTTCTTTAAGACCATAAGACAGTCTCCTTAATAAATACTAATTGTCTTGGTGTCCTTGGTTTAAACTTTCTCTTTCCCAGTCTCCACCGTGTAATGCACTGAACTGATTTCATCAGTTCTCTAAATGCTACATGCCAGTTACAGGCATGCTGAAAACTCCCATGATAGAATGCTGGTATGCTGTGGAAATGCAATTGCAAAATAGTAATAATAATAATTATAATTAAAAAGTCTTTATTGTGACAGCTGAAATGCATGCATTTGTGTAAACATAACTGAAAGGTTCAATTTTGAGCCTTTCCCGGAGCTTTTGTGGAAGGAAAAAATGAACAGTAAAAGACCTGTATGTATTGCTTGTGAGGTTCTGCAATACTTGCAGTACCCCTTCATATCCAGAAATCTGGACTTTAGCCAAATTTCCTACTGAAACCAGTAATCTTACTGAAATAAAATCAGTAAAGGTATTGGGAGAAGCCAGGCTGATTCAGAATCCTGCTGTGAATTTTATTTCCCAAGCAGTATGATTTGTCAAAATAGACACACTCTAAGATAAAACTTAATTTCAAAAAATGTCACATTTTATTAAAAATTGCTGAAGCATCTGATTTTTTGCATGTTTAAAATGAATCTTTATTTCTAATGTTTGAGCACTTTTGTTGGTTCAGTTGTTTTGGTTTTTTTTTTGTGCAGATATTTCATTTAAATAAATAAACAAGCAGAGAAGATTGAAATCAAAACAGAACTGTTTGAAAATTATCTAAATAAATCTCTGGATGCTTTCATTGACCCAGGAGGATTTTTAGTAAAAATGAGTATGTCACTCATTACTTTTTTTTTTTTATTCCTTCCTTAGGATATAATTTTTCTGAAATTTTGAACATTATTGTCCAGCTCTCCAAGATTTTTGGCTCACATTACTGTATGGAAATCCATGTTTAAAGTCTGCTTTGATCTTTCCTCGTGTCTAGAACTGTGCTATGAACATTTTGTAGTTTGTTTGTTACCCAGAATAATTGGGACTTGCAAGAATTGTATATATAACAGCATTGTAGTGAAATAATGCTGGACTTCCCATGTGCAACACAAATGTTGCCTCAGATCCAAGGACTCACGTGACAGCTTTTCAGGAAGGTTTAGCTATACTTGCCTTTAAAGGGTGTCTTAGCTAATTAGTGTATTAGAGCTCATGGGCCGCGGCTTGTGAGTTCAGAGCGTCTGCTAATTAAGTTTTGAATGTAATTTTAGTTAAACTATTAAAGCTTTGTCCCAGGGCTGTTCTCATTAAGCAGAACTCCAGCTCTCCTGGATTTTCTTTGTTCAGAGCTCTCTTACAAGTGCACGGAGGCACATCTGGTTTTGGCTATGGCATTCACATGGGTCTAAAACTGCTGCACAAGAAACAATGCAGTGAAATTTATCTGGGAAAACAGTGAGATCACAGCGTAACATTTCCCTGGAGAAAAGCCTGAACATTTTTTATGGTCTGGCTTAGTTCTTAGTACAGTACCCTTAACCATCAAACTTCAAGGCGTATGAAATCCCAGAGGATGGAAATAGAAATATTTTTTGTTTAGTGAAAGCTAGAGTACACGAAGATAATGATTTCCTCTCCGCCTCCAAGAAGCATTTAGGAGGCCGAGCCCTACTGCGTAGCACGCACGCCCCATACGTGGCTATGGGGTCACATACTATGAACCACCTGTGACTTGAGTTACAGCGAAACCTTGCCAATCTCTGTGTAACTCTGGTGTCATAATATCACTTTGTTTACCAGCTTTGGGCTTTTAATTAAATTTTACAGGATACTTGCCCACAATACGGATTAGGCCTATTATGTTAGTTGGGGAAAAAAAAAAAGTAATTATTATCAAACACGAGGCTTTAAAATTGGCAGTTGCTCAAATTTATTTTTTCTTAAGACTTAATAGGCGTGTCCAAATGAACATGGCAATTTCTTTAGAATAGAAATGAATGCGCTGTTTTGTTGTATCCGGGATCTGGGTAATAGACTGTGACATCTCCCGCTGTGATACCAGGTGAAAAATCCCTTTGAAAAGGGCAGCCCCCAGCCGTTGCCAGTGGCCTAGAACGGCTCTGTGGCTCTGTAGCCGGTGGCCGCTCCCCGCTCCCCGCAGCCCGTCCCCGTGGTCTCGGGTCGCCCCGCGCCGGGGGGTCCGCGTCGCAGGAGGCGGCTGTAGGGCCCGCGGCGGCTCCGCAGCTCGGCCGGCGTCCCGGTTTCCACCACAGCCCCGCCGTCCAGCACCACCACGCGATCGGCCGCCTCCAGCATCCGCGGGCAGTGGGTGATGAGCAGCACGGTGCGGACCCCCCCGTCCCGCACCCACTTCTGCAGCTGCGGGAGATGCCGGCACCCGTCAGGACCCAGCCGCGGGGCTGGCCTATCTTTTTACATCGGTTGTAAAGCAGTATCAACTATACCAAGAAGAGAAAAAAGAAATATGAATGAACTATTTG
>WTSP01003822.1:86349-106346 GCA_025331215.1 Actenoides lindsayi | reverse complement strand
TCTTTTTACCAACAGCACCCTATTGTTTAAAATTTGACTACAGGGGCAAATGCTAAAATAAATTTATGAGCTTTTCTACTACTTTTTCTCATTTACAAATTCACATTTTAAAAGTATAAAAGTATTTGGACTCCTCAGATCCCTCTTTTCTAAAAAGCTAACAACCTTTTTTGGTTTTGTTTTTTTATTTTTTATTCATCACAGGATAAGACTCTGTTGTTTTTACAGCACAGAACCTCATCTTTTTTGTTAGAAAAATATAACCAGGAAACTCTAGTCTTAGCCTTGCTCTGTAAAATTCCCTAAACAACACCTTCATACTCCAAGCTCAGGCATATGACTTTGTATCTTGAGATACAGTTCAGAAGGGGAGAGAAATGTCACTTTGAAAACTATGTGGAAAAAACAAAACACATAAAGAAACACTTCTGTTTTGCAATTTTAGTTTCAATGTTTTCTTTTATTACCTACCTTCTTCTCTCACAAGGCCTGATTCAATAAAAATTATTTTGACTTCTGTACAACTTACTTTTTCACCAAAAGAACTGAAAGAACTTCTCAGCCTTGCTCAGGCTGCACTGAGTGACATGAAAGCAAGATGCTGCTTTTATTAGATTCAGGTAAAATCAAGAAAGTAAAATGGTTTCCATTTCTACCACAGGAGTGTTTACAATAATACTATATTGCAGCTCTGTAAGAACATTGAGTTTGCACACTATAGGAATGTAAATCACCTTGAGAGTTAGCTTTTGGCCTTAAGATACATTTCAACATTTTCCTCACTAACATGATTGCATTAGGATCTTTGTTACTGGTTGAGAAATGTGGCCAAAATAAAATTGCTCAGGTTTGCAGTTGTGCAACTGTCCTGCCATTTGCATCATACAATATATTAGGAATAGCATCTTGCCTTCCATCTGAATAACCCATCCTCAGAGCTCAGTTATATTTATAGTCTTCATGTCATTCTTCAGAATTTTTAACTGAATTTGTACAATATCAAAGGTAGTACTTGTGCTGCCTTTGTGAGTTTTTTTCACTTCCTTCCCCTGCCTTGTCCATGAAAATACTTAACACTTGTGTCCTTGAAATGACTATACATTGGAAATGGATAGAGTCAAAATTCTGTCCTCAGATGAGCATGCTGTTTCTGCTGATAGAATTAATAAATGTGACTCACATCCTCTTTATACCTCTGCAGCTCTGCAGAGAATTCTCAGGAAAAGCAGATGCTATCCTCTTTGCAGAAGTGGTTCTGCCAGGCATGGTGACATTTACTTGTCAAGGTGAAAATAATGAAAAATTAATCCCGTTGCTATTAGTGGCAATAGGAAAAAAATAACCTCTTAAACAGATATATCCTGCTATACTTTAAAAAAATTGCACTTGTGTTTTTACAGAAGGGAAGCCCAGAGGTGTTTGAAAATATCAGGCAGTGTCAGCCTAGGTTTGGATGAGGTATGGTTTTCTCCCAGTGTGTGTCTTCACCCTTGCCTTGGGCATTCTGTGCCACAAAATAATAATAATAAAAAAAAGATATTCATTCACCCTGTTTAAATACTAACTCAAAAAAAAAAGAACAGATAAACACAAGTGGTTGGATGGAAAAGAGGAGATATCTGCAGCCTAACTACTGAATAGTCTTTTTACAGACATTACGTATACAGAGATTTGAAGAGACCTTGAATAAGAGAAAGAGGTAACACATTGGACATTTAGGGAGGACTTTTTCAAGCATGATAGACAGGGGAAAAATAAATATGCTTATTTTAAAAAAAAATAAAAATAGATGATGGAATGTGGCATTATGATCATATGAGCCACTGTGATTGTCATTTGCAATATAAGCACAGAATGAAATACAATTGGCAGAGAGAGAAAAGACCATCGGTTGGATGGCATGTGGTAAGATTGACAAAAGGATTAAATAAAACTGTATTGGGACTGATTGAGCTGGAGTTAATTTTCCCTATAGGTGCCCTCCCAGTGCTGTGCTTTGTGTTGAGAGATGCAAAGGTGGTGATAACACACCCATGTTGTCGCTACTGCTAAGCAGGGCTCAGACAGCACCAAGGGCAGCTGACCCAAACTGATCAAAGGGATATTCCATACTATATGACATCAGCTCAACAATAAAAGCCAGGGAAAAGGTCAGGGGGGAGGGAGGGGGTGTTGAGGGCATCCACTTGTCCTCCAGAGCAACCGCTACACCTATTGGAGCCCTGCTTCCTGGAAAGTGGCCAGACATCACCTGTTGATAAGGAGCAGAGAATAGATCTTTGTTTTCCTTCACTTCCATGAACAGCATTTGTTTTGCTTTTCCTTAAACTGCCTTTATCTTGACCCACATGTTTTGTTTCCATCTTATTTTCTTCCCCTTGTCCCGTTGAGACCAGGAGAGTGATAGAGCAGCTTGGTAGGCACCTGGTAACCAGCCAAGGTTAACCCACCGTAAGAGTGATGCAAAACAAGAAAGATATGAAGAGAGACAGTTGTAAGGATCCTTAGCACTGGTGACACAAGAGAAAGTGATTATGTTAACTTACCTGGAGAGCATTGAGGGACACCAAACACCTGTTGTCAAACACTGAATTTTATCTGTGGTAAATATACAGTTCAGTCAATTTCCAAACAGTTCAAGAATCATCATACTAATTTTGAAGAGACTGTTAAGATGTATAAAAACACATAGTTCTACCATATTGAAAAATGTCCATAGAACCTAGGATGAGACCATCAAGGTCATTTCCCCTCTAATAAAACAAAAAACCTTCCTTTAATATTTGTACCTTGCAACTTCTACAGACAGGTCTATACTTTTTCATGTGTAGAATTTCTGAAAGAAGTAACCATGAATGTAAACAGAATACAAATTAACACCGACACTAATGGGTAATTCCTTAGCTAACTAATAATAAAACAAAAAAAATGTATTTTCAGATCACCTTATTTTCAGGACCTGCTGTTAAGGTCTTAATAATACTGCTCTTAATAATACTGGGATTACACTTCTGTGGTGACTTATTTCAAAATGCATTCAAAGGCTAAATGAATTTGAATTTATAAAATGCATTAAAATTTTCATCAGTCATTGGTAAATTCTCATTCAGTAAAATGATAAATGAAAATGCTCAGTGAAAACAGAAAATTCAGATTGACTCTTAATAATTATTGTAACAGCACTTTCTATTCATGATGAGTGATCTGAGATAAAAAGAAGTTAAATGCACTGTTGCACAACTCAGTTCCAGAAAAATGGATAGAAAGCAAGAGAAAACCAAAGTGTTAGGAAAAAACTCTGAATTTCTGTCTTGATTTCCTTCTTGCAACAGTTCTTCTAGGTCTGTCTAAGAGTGGAAAGGCTCATTTATTTTAATTCCTCGTAAAGTTTTTTAAAGCATCAGGGAGTACAAATAGGAGAGTGCAAATAAGAGTACAGATATGATTCATTTAACTGCCTTATTAACAAAGAAGCAAAAAATATCAAAAGAGTTTCTGGGTTTTTTTTCTGTTAAAAATTTGAACTTTGCATTAAGAAGTCCTTAGAACATGTGGATACATTTTTACAGCTATGAGCAAAGAAGTTATTGTAATATTAATTTTAATTATGGTAAGAAAAATAGAAGAAAAAGAAATGTTCCATTCAAAGACTGATCTTTTTACACATTTATTCAGGACTCTCCTTGAAAGTTAACAGGTGAAGCTAGAGTGTGACTTGACATTTGTACCTTTCTCTTGTGCAGTTATGGAGATATTTATAAAAAATTTTGAAATAAGTTACTCTTTTTCTCAAATATATATGTAATATATATGCTGCAGCAGGACAACACCAGATAGGAGGATTGAATAAAGTTTGACAAACTTTAGTCCATGCCATTCTTGAGGTCTTCGAAAGCAATCATATCACAACCAAAAAGGGAATGATCTTTGGCAGCAGTTATCACTGTAGGCACTAAAGTTATCTAAAATTACACCTTGACCTCAGTAAGACCAAGGATTTAATTTGATCTTTTTGAGGATTGTGTACTCGAGGTGGAAGCGTGCAATATTGTAATGCAAATACAAACTGCACCTGAGCACAGGTCATACAGACTGTTTCGTGACTATACAGAAAACGCACCAGCTCTTACCTTGTGGTTATTTTAATAAAAGGTCACACAGATAAAGTATAAAGGGAAAAGTATCAAGATTTATTTAATAATATTACCACCCACCAATATCTCTCATAAAGCATACTTTTCAGTGCTGTTAAGGAAATTTCAGAGTAAATGTCTCCGCACAATAGCCCGCAAACAGTGATAATGAAAGATTCAATCTGCTCTGAAGGCAGGGGGTAGCGCATCAACATCTGCTACTGCATCTAGTTTCGCTGTTAAGATGCAAAATGCAAAGAGACCAGGGGGCTGGAAAAAAAAAATAAAAAAATTCTAGTGTGTTTAGTACAAATGTCAAATACTATAAGGAAAAAATAGCTTGTAGTTTGTTAGCATATTGTGATCTGTTCCTTTTTTATTTATAAATTAATATAGTTTATAAATGGAAACAGCTTGTAGTAGTGCTTTCAGAAAAAATTGGGCAGATGCTGAATGTTCACATATAATAGGAAGAAATTCCTTTCCAAAGAAACGGGTGTTAGATCAATGACTCTTCTAAATGTATTTATGTTCTGGTTAAGTAAGATCAGGATGACAGGTTCCTAACTTTGGGGGTTTTGTTACTTTTTTTAAACTTTATTAACATAGGATGGGGTTTCTTTCAGAAATGTTTCCATAAATATTTCATAAACTCTACAGTTTTAACACACTACTTTAAAACAGAAATTGGAAGGTGAATAAGAAATTTTTTTCTGTATTAATAGCAGCAGGTAATGACAAAGAGGAATATGTAACTTAAAAATTAAGGGCAAAATTACCTATGGTTCTTTATTAGAAAGCCTACTTACTGTGTAAAGAAAAATTATGGGAAGATCCGTCTGAATTGTTAGCCTTACACCATGCTTTGATGCAATATTTGATATTAACTTTTTTTTTATCAAGTATTATAACATAACATCTAGGCACCAGAAGATTAAATAAATGCATAAATAAATAAATAAATAAAAGAGGTTACCTCCTATATATAGAAATACAGAGATTAAATACATGTTAGTATTTTTTCCAAGGTAGGGTTTTGGTTTTTTTCCCTAACCAATGCATAATTTCCATGATTTAATGAATATGTAATTTCAATGCACTGCAAGCTTCGTCTTCTTTAAATAAACTACCTTGATTCTTCAATAAGGATGTGGAAACCTGAAGTGGTTAGTCACAATAGTTTTACATGAGCTATTACTAACAGTTATATCAATTACGTCATGAAGCAATACTACTGCACAAAAGAGAAATGCTACAAGAAATTCTATTATGATTTAAGAGAGCTTCTAGCTAACTTCCACAGGAAAAAAACAGCACTTAAAACTCAAGAGTATGTGGTGGATCAGGAATAGAAATGCACTGAGGTTTGGGTTTTGTTTTTTTCCTCTGTATTTCTTCTCTGTAGATATTTTTAACAGCAAGGCTTTAGAACAATGAAACTATCAAAATGCCTCAGCCTAAGCAGAATAAACTTCAGGGAAAGTGTTTCTCCCCAGTCAATCGTACACCTCCAGAGTGAATACTAAATATTTTAAGTGGAAATTAATGAAATTTGCCACATTTCAAAACCATTCTTTTCCTTGGAGTCAGCACAGCAGTTCAGCTTATCATACTTTCTGCTTCACTGACCCTCTGTGCCCTGTGTTTCAGGTCCTGCTTGAGGCATGGTTTAAATTTTTGATGAGGAGGAGTTAGTGTCTGGATCTCAATAGCACTGACTTCAGGGTTAAGGTAGTAAGTAATAAAGGGTGTCTGAACACAAGTCCCTGAATTACACTCTGAAATTAGTCATCCTTGTATTACTGCAAATACATGGTTGATTCAGAAATATTAAGGACTTAAGGAATCTGTACCATGAGTGGAAAGAAAATTCTTTTCCTTGACATATTTTTATGTAGCACTTGAATGTTATTCTAGGACTTGCTTATAGTATGAATTAGGTGAAAATGATGGCATTTTAAAAATTGGATATTTTAACTTAACCACAGAATATTGGATGAGGTAGAGAACCATGAAAAGTTAATGCTACTGCACATCAGATATGACTTTTTCAGTGAAGCAGAGGAAATCTTGTCTTCTGGCAACTCCAAGAGAAACAGTTCCTTACAATGAAGCAATATGGGGGAGATGGACAAAAGAAGATTGAACGGAAAGAAAGGAGGTGGAAGACTGTCAACAACAGCCACTCAGACATGGTGGATTTACAGATGGTTTTGGAATTATTCCTGTGTTGTGTCTGCCATATATTTGGACAGGAGCTAGACAGGAATTATTCTATCTGCCATGGGCAGGATCTGGACGAGAGGCAAGTAAAGAGAGAACAGACAGGAAGTGGACAGTTATGCAGAGACTATCCTGATTCCACAGTCATTGAGGAGTCATGCTGCAAAGGTGGTTTAAGTTGTTTTGCAACTCATTGTAGCTTGGCTTGCCATACCTGTCAGCCATGGGTAAAGGCCACCTTTTCCATACTGATTTTCTGTGACAGTTTGGAGAAGCCTGGAAAATCACTGTGTATTTGGTTTTTTATTTGTTAACTTGACATTTAATGGTGGTTCTATTACACACAATAATGCATACAGGAGGTATATAAAATACAGGGAAAATACTCAATTTTAAAATGTTAAATAAATAATTATTTTTTTTCCTTAAATTCTCCATGCAGCTATAGTTAGGAGAGCTTAATTAAGTTTTGTCTCCTTAAAAAACACCACAACCTAGTTCCTGATCAAGACATTTATCACAGTAAGTACTTTTTAAAATGCTAGAACACAACAAATTATAGAGAATAGGCATATTTTGCTGAAGGTACCTTCACATTACTCAAAAGACATATTTGTGTCTTTGATGGGTGACGATCAAGTTTTTCTACAGCAAACTCTTCTAAACAATAGATTAGACTATGCATTAAAAACTCTTATATTTGCCTTTGTAGGTAGAGTCCAACAGCACTGATAATTTCTTGACAGGGTAAAGTGTTTACATTAAGGATGAAACTATGCACAGCAATGTATATGTAGTGAGTCTACACAAGAAATGCTCAACCCTTCCTAAGACTAAATTATCTGTTTGTATGCTTCCATCTCAGTAGAGTGTGTAAGTATCTTATTTATTGTATTTTACTCACAAAGAATGTTCTGTAAAAAAAATAATTAGCACAGCAGAGATGCAGACTTCACATAAGCTTTGTGAGTTATTTCTATCCCATCATTTCTGGATGGAACAAAAAAGAGGAAAAGAAAACAAGACTCTGCCTTATCCTCCCTCCTTCTGCTGCCCAGCCCTAAGAGAAGGAAACCTTTTCTCCCATACCCATACTGAGTGTCTCCCATACCGAGAGTCCAGACTCAGTTCACTCCCCTTTTAACAGGCAGAAAGGAGTCCTGCTACTTGAACAGGATTTGATGCAGGTATGTAATGCCACTCTTTTCTGGTAAATGTTCCTGAAAATATTTCTGCTTGACCTGTCTGAATTGTTACTCACAAGTGTAAGACAGTGTAGAAATTCACTAAAACAGCTAACCTCTACAGGGAAGGTTTCATGGAGAAATTTAAACATAAAACAAGTGTGGAGATTTTACTCTCATTTTATTTTGACATGATTTATCATCAGGAAAGATTCTTCCCTTCCCTCCAGCTTCCACAGAGTTGATACAACTTTTTTCTCCATTGCCAGTCTCCAGTATGATAGACAGTAGGATTAATGACAAAGAGCGAAGGTCTTTTTGTTACTTCACAGATAACTCTATCATAACAAACTGCACATAAAACAATAAAGCTCCCCTGCAGTGCCACTGAACAGCTAGTCTGTGGGGCTCTGGCACCTTTACAATTCTGGTATAGCACGACTAACATTATATTTATTTCCAGCTAGTGTCATCACTTGTATTCAGTATGAGTCAGCGTCGACAAATACAATGACTACTGTGGGAAGAACATCCTATTGCAGTTAGGTCAAAGACAAACAATATTTTTCAACCTTGTTTGATTTTTTTCAAATGCTTCCTTAGCCAGCTACACATCTTATATTTCAAAACAATTTCACATTAAGATGATAGGGTAATACCTTCACAGATTCTATCGGTAGGATACAAGTTACTGATGCTAAAATTAGCAATCTGATAACTTTATGGGAAGGCTAGGTTTGCACACTTTTTTTTTTTTAAATATTGTTTTCCTGCATATTTCTAACTGTGCTGTCAATAAAATAAGGCATCAGCTCCCTATATATCAATGGACCAAAATGTAATATCCTTTGAACAATTTTTCTTTCATACAAAACCAAACTCTCTCTCCTTAGCTCTAAAAATAGTGTCTATGTCTTTAAAAGTAAATGCATGCAGATGCACTTGTCTACCATAATTACACACACCCCCAAACCTGTAATTTCCTATTTACTCTACATGGCAAATCATTAACATAATAAAAACCTTATTTGTTTTAACTTCCTTCCTACATGGGAATTGCATGTAGTAATAATTTCTGTTGAGATGGAAATACTAACATATTGCTGCTGGACTTCGGCTTTTTGTTAACAAATATCATACCACTAATGACCTACTGAGTCTGTCCCCTTCAGAGAAAAATTTAAGCAGAAATTTAAAACCTGTAGACAGGTACAAAAAGCTGTTTGGAGTATGGAGATGGTGATAAATAAGCTTGCCAGTCACTTTCATGGTTTTCCCTTTAACTGACATACATCTGCATTAATACATGGTTTTTCCTAAGTGCTGGTAACCTATCCAGGGGGAACTAAAGACTGAAAGAAAACGCTAAAAGGTAGGCTGCTGTCAATGACTGGAAACAGACTAGTTTATTGCCATATGAACATCAATCCATCACTTAGGGCATAGTATCTGGGGATTACAAGTGCTACAAATATTTGTCAAAATGCGTTTTCTCTTTTTACCTGCAGTTTCACTCTGTCTCTGTCCAAAATAATGCTCCTTTGGATCCAAGTATTTTGCTGTGATGGAATGGTGCTTGGCAGGCATGAGGCTACTGGGGAAAATGCTGTGCACATGGCAGCACTTTCATGAAATCTGCTCCCAAATTGGTTATTATTACAGTTGGAAAAAGAGCCATTACTAGGACCCCTTTCTTTCCACATGTATTTTTACGACAGAAGATAGAAAGGGAGTTTCACAGAATTCGTAAGATGACAACACGTCTTGATGATGCCTACAGGAAGATGTAGAACTTTCATGGGCAAAATCATCAAGATCTCTCGTACATCTTCCTATTTCACTGTGACTGTTCTTCATTGTTTGTGAATATGAAGAGCTACTGATTAAAATGAACTCACAAGAGAGAACAAGCTGCATTGAACCTCTCTATCAGAAAGTTCCACACCTGTCGGGGAGACATATGGAAGACAGAAAAACAGCTCTAGTCACTGATGCTTCCTTTAATCTTTGTGACACTAAGAGGTTAAGACTTCAGTGACTTGAACGCGGTTGAGCAGGATGGCCTATGAATAAGGAAGGATGACACAAAACAAGGTTAAGAATATAAAAATACACACATCTTTCTTATTCTTTCAATCACATATGACTTCAGGATTTTATTGCAGTTAATTTTGCTTTTTGAATGACTATTTAAAAAGATTTATAGGATGATAATAAATGTTGGTAATGACAGTAAACAGAACAGTAATTCACTCTTTTAGTAATGTGTATTGCTCAATAATTAAACGGTAAAACAACAAAACATATACAAACAATACAAAACAACAAAATAATACATATTGCTGCACCTTTGAAGTCTTAACAACTACAAGTGGACTTATCAAATCAGAAGAATGGAAATTCTTTACAAATGCTTTGTTTCTGTGTTGGAGTGAAACGTGATTTAATACAGTCAAATTGTCATTTGAGTCTGAAAAATTTCATACATTCCACTTTCGTTTTGAAAAGTAGGTATAAAACAGGCATATTTAAAAGAAATGTACTACATCAGGTTAGTCTAACTTTAGAAGTTACAGTGTAGATGTGTTTATCTAAACTGTGACTCCTTCCATAACCAATGGAGAAAAATTAGCACATTCATTTGATCAGCTTCTCAGCTTTAGAATGAAACAATTTCAATTGTTTTACTGTATACTCAGCTAGGTTCAAATGCCTAGAATACAGGCAGATACAGTTGGCCAAACTGATCCTCCTCTAAGGATATTTTTATACTGATGAATGACACAGGTAGAGAGAGCAATTTTGGCATTGTCACTTTTCATCTATGTTTCATCAGGCTGTGCCTCTTGGTCTTAGGCCAGAAACCAGGCCTGACTGTATGTAGCCACATATAGTCTACAAAACCATTTAAAGTGCTGAATGGTCCTCTTACATGTTTAATTTCAAACACAGACTTTCAAAACAACAAACATAAAGACTGCAAGGTGACTGAGTTAAGAAAGAGTAAAATCAATTGTCATCTTGGTTAAACTGCTGGTTTTTTTGTTTGCTTACCCAAAAAGGTTTTAATTGCCTCAGTTGCAGCACACAAAACAGAAAACCATGAGTAGTGAGAAAAAGACCCAGTTGTACCATAAGATCTGCAAAAAAAACCAAGGAAATTTACAGCTTTGTCATAACCCTTGAAAACAGAGGGTGGTAATCAATGACTGCTGAGTGCAAGATGCCATTTTTAAGCAGACAGGAGAGAAAGTTTACATGGTCATAAAGTTTAAAAACAGACTGAAACTCTATTTCCTTCAAATTGTCAGCAGCCACCTCTAAGTATGTCATTAGTGGATTGCTGACCTTCTGCCAAGGCCACTTGCCATGGTTACAGCAAGAATCCTAAGACACCAAGCTTATTGCAAATTTGAGTGTAGGCACATAAAAACTATGCCTGAACTGTAAAAAGCTTAATTTTATGAGAAGGAGAGTAATCTGACTGGATGAATATAACAGGAACCAGAAAGGAAGAATGAAATGAAGCATTTTGGCAGTACTAGCTGATAAGCATTCTGGAAGTAACCTCAGCAGGGATTTACAGCCTTCTACTTAACGTTACAATTTCTCATCAGGCATGCAGTGCAGAGCTTTAGGACCCAACAGTCTCCCAGGTCAAGCTTCTCTAACAAGCAGATCTGCTCTTATTGTAAAAACATCTTTAAAAAAAAAACAACACACACTGAAACAACAAAACAACTGCAACTACCAAGAAAAAACACCACCACATAGAAACCTCATGTAAGTTGAAATTCAAGGAAAGAATGAGCTTGTAATAAAGAGATAAATTCCAAAACAATGGGCTAGCTTCAGAGCTGGCACAAATACAAATATCTGTCTGTAGATGTAAATCCCCCAACCAATGATTTTTTCAAACATATGTGCATGTTTGGCAATTACATAGATACATTAAAAACTCACTTGTATTTAAATATTCATTTTAAAACAAGCAAAGTCCTTGATATTTAAAATCTTGATGTTAGGAGATCTGATTGTTTCCTTTGAAGCCATTTGCACCTGCTGACTTCAGAAGTGAATGTACTGCAAACTGTCAACCATATTAAAATATTAATTAATATTAATTTTAATATTAATTATTTTAAAAATAAAGACTGGGTTTTTTTTAGGGAAAGCTTTGCTGTCATAAAACGAGACATGTATAGTTTTCAAGGATCATGTGTGACCATGGGAGATAACTACTATTTCTGGATTAGCTTTGTAACCAGCTGACATTTCTGAAGTTTAGAAATTATGACTTTCAGTAAGCACTTATGAGCCAGGATTAAAATAAAATAGATTAAATACTGATGTAAATAACTTAAGTAGCCAAGTTAGTTCAGGTTTCTGGAAATTTCTTCTTCCACTATGACATTCAGAGCTTTATGGAAAGCATTAACAAAGCCAGTGCATACCAGAATTTAGACTGATCAGAACTTAAAGGTGTGGTAGCAAAGAACTTATTATGATTCCTGATAATAATGAGCCAAATATAGTGAGAATGTAGAAAGTTTTACTCCATTAGCGAGCCATTAGTGGGTGCAATTGTTAATAGGTTTATAGTTAATTGGTATGATGGTATCAAAATAACAATTTAGGAGTGAATGTAAATTAAATATATTAGCAATTACGTTGATGTACCATCTATTACTTATTATAAATACAATGAGAAGCCAATAATTCATCTGCTAGGAGGAAAAACTATCAGCTTAACTACAGGAGGAATTGCTGAACTTCCTACACAGCTTCTTAAAATTGCTAGTTTGGTCAATTTTTTATCATGATGGGACTATGTAGGAAATTATTCATGGGGTTCTGTAATGACAACACCACTGTTGTTAAGTAACAATTAATAGGATTCTAACAGTCGAGATGAATTCTAATTCATCTCTTGGATTATCAGTCTTCCTAGCATTCATGCACCCAAACACGCCAGAGCTGGAGCTAGTCTAAGAAACTTCAGAAACTTTGTCTAATCAGAATACACTGTTTTACAAGCTCAAAGAATATGTCAGGTGATTTCATGAGAATTTTAATTTACACTCCATTTAGGAAATAAAATTAAGGTAGTGTGAAAACATTTCCAATTATATGCTTTAATACTTTTTAGACTTCCTTTCTGAAATGTTTTCACTTAGATATTCTTCAAAGTTCACCTATACCAAAAAGTAAACTTGAAGCAGAAATTAAATTATTTGAGTAAAATTCTTGAAAAAAACTTTTTTTTTCTTAGGGAAAATTACAAAATATTTTGTAGTACAAATTGGTTTAAACTAGAAGAAAGCATTTGGTATAGACAAACTCTTCCATGATTGTAATTTCTGTCCTCTACAGAAATCTCCACTCTATGCTTTTTTTAAACAGAGTTGTGCTTTTTAAAATGGTTTTCTTCCCATTACATGCACCTTTTCCTTTGCCTGAGACTTTCAAAGTATGTCCTCATGACCCTATTATCTTGCTCATCTCTTCTTGAAAGGAGAGATGGCTGGCAAACAAGGTCTCTTATTCTTATAATCTTCATTCCAAAAACTGCAGGAAACGTAATGACTAACCCTGCCCAGCTGACCTTTTACTGGTCCATCCCTAAAGTCATCCTGAGGGAAAATTTAGAACATTGAGGGTACAGCCATGCAGCAGCCCACCACCTATCAGTATTGTGATTATTAGGCTTCTCTGGAGATCATCTGCTCAGTTTTAATAAATGCAGTGAAGTATTAATAAGTGACTACAGCTGGTAACTTTCTCATTTAGTGCTACATTAAATTAGCTCTGCATTACAGTAGAACTCTTATGGCTTTATCTATGACATCAAATTAATTTTAAATTAATTCATTGTTATTAGTGCATTTACACCGCATAGCAAGAAGTTAAGAAGGACATGACACTCAGGAAAAAAAAAAATAAATTTGCACCAAAATCTAAGTATAGTTACTGCATTGTGGTTTTAAGCTATTTTTTCCATTCCTGTAGCTTTTATTTAGTAAATCCACATCACTCAGGTACATGAATATTTGAAACAGAACAAGAGCCTTACCATCCAGAAGTCCTTAACAGTGATTTGACCTGTCTCTCTCTTTTTTCCGTGTTGTTTTTTTTTGGTTGTTTTTTTTTATTATTATTCTTTCAATCTATTTTAACTTGTATTTTCAGGTTTTTTAGACATCCTTCTACAATATCCATCCTGTTTAAATTTATAAAGTGCAGAAACTAGTTTGGACAATAAAATCCAATTTTCCTGACATGTCCTGTAGGCAAACATTGCCACATTAAGATTCCACTCTAGAGCAGCTGCTGAACAGAAACACATTAGTATCAGGATATCAGAAGGGTTATATTACCTCTGTGTAATTCCTTAAATGCTGTATTTCAGAGGTATAATTCATGTGATTATTTTTCCTTTTGCCTCCTCAATGTACATTTATCCTAAATTTTATTTCAAATTTGGGATGTCATTAAGAGTTAGGGATTTATGCATGTAAGTACAGAATACCTATGAATCAATTGAGGAACTTCTCCACATCAATGTGATTTTCTGTCTAAATCATCAAACACTGCAGGGACAGTCTGTAGTTTCCCTGGGAGAACTGGCACACACTTTAAATGAGAAAGCCATGATATGTGTATAAAAATATAAAATATTGTTGTTTTCTAGGTTTAGCTTCAATTCGTTCACAACTCAGAGTTAAATTGGTGTTGTTCAAAAGATAAAGAGCTAATACAGTGACTGTTTCTTCCCATATTCTTTTCTGCTTAGCTTTCATGGACAAAACTAACAAAAAGTATCTGTTTTTCAAAAGTCAGTGTCCTAATTGTCACCAATCTTGGCAATTAAGATCACAAAAAGTTTTATAACTTAACATTGGAAGAGAATAGTTTTAATCTGTTAAAATATGTTGGTATTAAAAGAGATTATTTTATTTATTCAAGAGATAATTTATTCAATTTTTAATAGCAAATTATTCAAAACTTATCCTTCTATGTGGATGTCTTTTAGTTGTTAAAATTCAAAGCAAAAGAATTTTACTAGAAACTATTAAGAATGAATCACATCATGTCATACTTAGATATTGTCTGACTCAAATTAACTAAGTAGAGGGCTGCATGGATTATAGAGATAAAGCAAATAATTATTTTTTAAATTCATCTTAATTTCTAGAAACAGCTGTTCCAAATTGCTGGCTATTCCAGGTGCTATACTAAGTGTGATTCAAAAGTCAGAGTCATAATATGTTACCCAAGCTATTTTGTTCTGACTTGCGCTTTCATGCAGATGAAGAGTAATTGTCAGACTGACCAACTGATGTTTCAAAACAGAAATCACAGGAAATTCCTTGCACTAATATTTTAAATTACAATAAGCAAATCCTTCATCTCTAGATATCATGAAAAAATCTACCAGTAGTTCTACTAGTTTTTATTCCTTTTTCTGTCATTTACTCTTTTCAGTTCTTGCAATTTATCTTCTAAAATAAACCTCTAAATGTATTTGTACTAAATTGCTGTTGTATGAATACCTAAATTAACACAGTATAATTCTCAACACTCTAACCTGTTTCTTTTAAAAACATATAATAAATGGCTCATAGACATTAAAAAACAAAAATGAGCAACAGTAGCTCCAAGACAAAACAGTATTCTTATTTCAGTTTACAATAATTTGCTATGCAGAAAAATTAAAAAAAAAAAAATTAAAAAGAAAATAAAATCTTGGCCTTTATTGAGTTATGCAATTACATGCCTCTATCTAAACAGAACTTAATTATTCTGGAGCTACATTTTGGTGGGCTTCTTTGTTCTACACACACACAGCCTTCTTATCTGAGTGGCCTTATTCTCAGTCCTAAAAGGCAGCCATATTTCACTGCTTATTTTTCATGGGTGGTGAAAACTTTCAGGTTTTCCAGGCAGTACGACTGATACATAGAGTTAAGATATTCCCCAATGGCCACAGTCATGTTATAATGTCAATAGCGAAGAAAACCACTTCGGACAGTTCTGCTTCTAAAAGTCAGGACCTGAAAGTTATTGAGTGTATCATAATGTATATTCACTTTCAAAGACAGATTCTAAATCTTTAACCTGTATCCTCTATGGTGAAAGGATTAAATGTGGTCTTTGAAGAGAAATGAGGATTACTTAACACATTTCAAGAGCAGGAAACAGATTCAGAGTCTGCAGCTTAAATAAAATAAAGTGTTACTAAAAAGCACCTTGCAAGACTGAAACCAAATTGACAATACTAAAAAAAATATTTTAAAAACCCAGTTTTTGTATTCTTTGTTGTCTTTCTCAAATGAAAAAAGTATTTGGGTTTGTTATACGCGTGTTTTCTTGCCTTGGGGTACCACAGCCCATTACTTTTTTGAATCTAGTTAGAGCAGGTCATTATTTTATCTTTTTAATTCTAGAATTGTGGCTTAAAAAAACATAAACAAAGACAGTATGATTTATTTATTTATTTAAGCTCTCCTGCATATCTAGTTGAAAATGAGAGAATATTACACCTCAGACCTCTCATCATGATTTGGAATACTTCAGTGGCAGTGTAGTGGATAAACTGAGAGTTACATCTGAACAAAAGACCCAATCTGAAGAGGTTTGGCTTCTTTTTTTTTATTATTTTTTTTGTCTTTATTTTATAAGATGGCGGGATAGTAATAAAATAAAACAAGTAATTTCCTTCTTTTTAGCATCAGGTAGTATCAATGGAACCTTACACTTCCTTAACTGTTCCTTTAAACTTTGCATTTTCTGCTTAACCTCCAATCCTAAAGAGTAAATCTACTGGAATCCCATTATAAAAATTAATGTACTATAATCAGACAGTGATATATATTTGCCACTCTTCTTTCAAGACAGTGATGGGACATTTTTTGCACTACAATTTCTAAAACATTTGGGGAACAACAGCACTGAACGGCGCAAATATATCACTATTATCCTGCCCAGTGTTATTTTCACACACAATGTCTTTCAATATCCACTTGTCTTCAACAAGACCTTAGTGAAGAGGGCTTCTTAATTTTGCTTTGAGTATCCAGTTTATTTAGCAAAAGAAACTATTAACTGTAATTACTTTGTTTTGTTATTCCCTACAATAATAATCCACACTGTTAACAGTAGTTACAATCTAGTCACATAAAATAGGGTTTCCAAGGGAGATTTTATGTGGTTGGAATCTTTAAGTGGATTAGAAACTGTGCTCTAAAAACCTAAAACCAACTCTACTTCACCACATCAATATCAGAATCAAAATAAGTAAGATGGATTGACTAAAGCAGGACATCAAATACATTTGATTAACTCTTTGAATTTTTTTATTTCACAAACTGGTTTAAGTGTGAAGTAGGCATATCAGAGGCTCAAATTCTCAAATGAGACCATAAAAGACACAGGATTTCATTTGGATTCATTATGTAGAATGTTTGCTACTTCTCATCTACCTAAGCTGTCAAAATCATCTAATATTTTATTTACTGACTATTAAAGGTCTTTTGCTACATCTCTTCAAAAACAAAAAGCTACAAAACAACAAAAAAACCCAAGAAAACCAACTAAGCAAAAAAGAAACCTGTAATAAATGAATGCTTTCATTATGAAACTGCTATTATGGATTTATTAAACCAAAGCTATATTATATGCTTTTTAAGATATACATCCTCAATATTTTCCAGCTACATTAATTAGGAAATAAATATTGTCTTCTTTAATAACTCTGTTTAAATTTCACATTAGATCACATCTTTTCAAGTTTTGTTTAACTATTAATACCAAAATTAACAAAATTTAATTTTAAATGCAGATTCAGAATCTCTCACTTTTCCAAAAAATTTGGAATCAAGTTGTGATATTTAAATACACAAGAGGGGAGCAAGAGTTAATATTTTGAGGAAGACTTGTATCCACTTAGCATATGGGAAAGAAGGAACGATGTAACATACTCTTCTCTATAGCTATTTTCAGTATTATCTACATAACATCTTTATTTCTGTAAAATTAATCACATCGGGAATTATAATACATTAAAGACAATAAAAGGAATTCATGGACATTGCCAAAGGCACAAATTTCATTGCTACATATTGAAAAAATTACATTATTCAAAAAAAAAAAAAAAAAAAGGAGCATTACTTGAAATAATATACCAATCATCATTCTTTCAGATATATTCTTTTTAATTTTAACTGTCCTAGAGGAATCCTATTAACAGACAAAATATATGAAAGAAAAAAAAAAAAATTTGCCCAACTCTCCTAAGAAATTGGTCTACAATTTAAAATAGCTTTGCCTTTGTTGGTCTTGGATTTATGGGTAAAATTTTTCCAATATAGTCTGAACTGGAAATCTAACTCCTTTTGCAAATCTAAGTTTTAAAGCTTCTAAGCTTGTTATTTTATGTTGTTCCATGACATTACAACTATTAGTCTTCAATTTGGTTTAGAAGTCTGAATATTCAGTTCTGACTAGCAACTTTTGACTCTATAGCTCAGGTGGTAGAGACTTTACTTTTTGCCCTGCTTGTCTCTTTTTCAGAATGTGTCTGTGTCAAACAAAATATTAGAAAATATTGCATAATTTTCTTATTTTTACCTTTCACATTATTTGCTTTTGACGTACAACAGTATGGAAGAATTTCAGTCTTTCTTTGTTTAGAAAAGATGAAGTTGAAATGGCATAGGAGCAACAATTCCCACTCAGTGTTTTTGAATATGTTCTCCATCACATGAATCATTCCTTGATAGACTAATTCATGGGCTCCATTTTGGAAAGTTCATTTCTTTCCTAGCAAAAAATACATAGTTATAAAGGTTGATTGTTCATAAACAACTCACTTGACTGAACATGTTTGTATCCTTTATTTTATGTATAAATTATGATTATTGTTTTATCTGATTTTGTGTTTTCCATTGCAGACCTGACCCACTTCTAAGAGAAGTGTGCTGCCTCCCCGGGCCCTGAGTTAAAGACATAGAAAGAAAGTTTCCTACCACAGTACAGCCCATGGATTTTTATCCACTATTAACTTTCCAGACAGGCAGCAACGAACTTGGGAGAAGAAAACTGAGGGCTATCAAGAAGGACTTCAGGACCTTGGGTCACCTAGCCAAGGGAGTGTGAGCACAGGTAGTATCCTCCTCTATCCCTCTAGTTGCAGGATCCAACCCAGAAATACTGAGGAGGACTCAACAGATAATTCTTAGGTTCAAGACTGGTGCCACCAGCAGGACTTTTGGTTTTTTGACTCTGGGTCAATCTACATGAGGCCAGGCATGACTGAAGCTAGAGGGGGACATCTCTCACAAAGGGGGAGAAGGATTCTAGCTCAGGAGTTGGCTGGGCTTATTGCCAGAGCTTTAAACTAGATTTGAAGGGGGAAGTACCAGGCTCAATGGAGACAAGCCTGTTTGTGGGATGGTTTACCAACTCTATTGCTATTCCAGGGGTTGTAGGGGACAAGGGACTATGTGATACTCACAATGGTAACAAACACTCCTCTACTAAGTGTCTGAAGTGTCTGTATACCAGCAAAAGAAGCATGGGAAATAAACAAGATTAACTAGAAATCTGGATGTGGCTGCAAGGCTATGATCTCAACGCGATTACAGAGACATGGTGGGATAGCTCACACAACTGGAATGTGGTAATGAACGACTGTAATTTTCACAAAGGATAGACTGACAAGGCAAGGTGGTGGAGTTGCTTTCTATGTGAATAAGCAACTAGAATGCATTAAGCTTAACCCAGGAGGAGATTATGAAAGAGTTGAAAACTTGCGGGTAAGAGTTAAGGGACATGAAAACATGGGTGATACAGTTGTGGTTGTCTACTACAGACTACCAAACCAAGAAGCAGCTGTCTATGAGGCTTTCTACAGGCAGCTGAATGTAGCCTCAAGATCAAGTGTCCTGGTGCTCATGGGTGACTTTAATCACCCTGATATTAGTTGGAAAGATCACACAGTCAGCCTCACCTCCATCCCTGGAGAGGTGATGGAGCAGCTCATTCTGGAGGCCATCTCTAAACACAGGGAAGAATCACAGAATCATTTAGGTTCTCTACAAGTTCACTCTTAGACTATATCCCCCAACATCACATCTAAGAGATGCTTAAACACATCCAGGGATGGCAGCTCAACCACCTCCCTGGGTAACCTATTCCAATATCTCACCCCTCTTTCCATGAAGAATTTTTTCCTAGTGTCTAGTCTAAACCTACCTTGTTTCAGCTTTAGGCCATTCACTCTGGTTCTGTCACTAATTACCTGAGAGAAGAGACCAGCACCAGCCTCTCTACAGTGTTCCTTCAGGTAGTTGTAGAGAATGATAAGGTCTCCCCTCAGTCTCCTCTTCCTCAAACTAAACAGACCCAGCTCCTTCAAACAGTCCTCATATGATCTCTTCTCCAGTCCCTTGACCAG
>WTSP01003822.1:53905-68120 GCA_025331215.1 Actenoides lindsayi | reverse complement strand
ATTTATTTTGCCCCTTTGAAATTTGGGCATAAATTCTGCCTTTTTTTTTTTTTTTTTTTTTTAATACCCTTTTATTATCTGCATATTTGGAAAACACTCAGTGAAGGAAATAGGTAACATGTCTAGCAGTTATGTAGATATCTTCTGATAGTGAAAGGATTCCCATTAATATCACCATGGTAGAAAAGTCCTTCTGCCATTCCATATCAGCACTCTAAGCATCTCCTTCCCTAGCCTATTGACCCTGCAAGTCACACTAGTTTCTGTGGATCTCCTTTGTGCTGATCACCTTTCCCTTCACGTAGTATGGGAATCCCACCTGTCCAGGTTACAGATCCTGGATCCTATGTTCCCCAAAATTAGATCCCACAGAGTTCCTTTGGACAGAGGTCCAATAGTCTCATTTCCACTGAAATGAAGAAGAAGTGGGTGAAAAATCTTGTGAAAGTTCACAAGTCAGCTCAATGAAGAAGGTCACACACATTGCCCCCTGCCAGAGGTTACTGTTCTTAGAGCAGAAACAACAGCACAGGCAGCATAGATATGCTGCAGCTCAGACACAGGAGTGTTTACTCAAACAGCTGTAGATTTCAGGTTAGACCTGACCATGAATTGTTAGAAATGACGTCTCTGTTTCAAAACTCCTTTCTGTATTTCAGTGCAGCGAGCTGAAGAAGCTGTATTTTAGTGCAGAAACTGGTCCTAAGCAAGGACAAACATTTATTAAACACATTCTGTTGTAAATTCCACAGAGTTTTAACTTCTTCATAATCACAAACTTACCAAAACCATCAAAAGTCACTTTTTTTTCCACAAAATAAAATAATTTATCTGCATATATTTATTGAATATTTGTGTTTTCATAAACCCAAAATATTTAGTTGCTATTCAATACCTTCATCCTTTTTAATACCAAAATATGTTTTAAAGATCAAAAATTGCTTACAAGCAAACTTAGATTTCCACTCTAAGGTGTCAGCTGGGAGGATATAGCATAACCAAAGCAGGTCAGTTAAATGCCTGGAGATTATATTCAAACAGAATTTATTCAAAGTGGATACTTGCTGCAATGTGTACATTTAAAGGAAGACAATATTTCTAACTCAGTATAGTTCTAAATCCATCTTTCAGTAAATTTCCTTCTCTTCCTCTGGCCTAAAATAGCAATGGGACTTGGAGAAATGTGAAAGTAAATTTATTTTTCTTCACATACAGTGTCTTATTTTAGTCTGTAGTCTTATCAAAGATTGTTTAAAACACTTTTGCTGAACAGGGGTCTTCTTTGACAGGAAAGAGTCCTTGCAGTGTTAAATCAAACAAAAACCAAACCAAACCAAACCAAACCAAACCAAACCAAACCAAATGAAAACAAACAAGCAAACATACAAACAAAGTACACCTATGGAGAAAATCTGGGTTATACAACAATAACATGGTGAAAATGTGATAATATTGCAGAAGAGATATTTTCATAGTGAGTTTTGGGGTCTTTTTACATAAATATACCACATAAATATTCCTACTAGTGCGTTCTTGGAAGTCTGGATAAACTTGTGCTTCCTTAGACATTCACCTGTCATTTTGATAGCCTCGACAATTTTCAGCAATACCTGGCATGAGCTTCATAATGTTATGAATTTTCAAAGACTCCATCTTCTTTAAAGAAATAACCTGCTTGTTGGCTTTTATCTTTGTACCTTTTAATAGTTCTTCTCACATAGTTATCTTATTAGCTTTTTTTCAATTATTATCAGTTAAGAAATTCTCACGAGCTACCTTGCACTTTGCCACAAACGAGACTGTTTCTGCTGATTTCAGCATAACCTAAGCAGCTGTTGAGAACAGTCATAGATGCATAGACTAATGCAATTTCTTTTCCACCATCTGCCATTTATGGTTTCCAGGTTTTAGCGTTTCCCTGAAGAAAACTGTCTTCTACCTGCCCCTGCACTTTGCAACAATTTTTAGTAACTCAGATCATCCTTGATTTCCTTTAAACTTTCACAAAATCTGCTTCCATTGCCACAAATAACTGCACTTTTCAACCATAACTGTCAAAACACAGTAAAGCTCTTGGAGGACTTTATAAAAGACAGAGCAAAAATTGTCTTCCTTCCTTTAACACTTTATTTACATACAAAAGCCAGTTACGTGTTCAAAAGAAGGTGGCATCCTACCAGAGTATGATTTAGAGCAGTAAGAGAAGATTCAGTTTGCATGCACTGCTTTTTACCGTAGAAAAAAATATTACATATAGCATGGAAAACACTTCCTCTGATCCAATTTCTTTTCAAACATAAACATTCATGTTTAAATTTCCTATCTTACACAGACAGACAATGCTAATAGTTTCCTATGTCATTAAAATGGCTTACTTTTCAGTAAGTTCTGCCCTTTTGAAAATCAAAACTACTGTGGAAAATTATTTGCTAATACTTTAATACATTTTATGGGGGAATGTTGAGCAGGAGATGCCTTAAAATAGCAGGAATCTTTATTTTCAAAATAAACAGATAAGAAGAAATACTTCTTAATCTGACACTGCAGAAATATGTGCCATGTTTAAGCTTGTCTTCTTTGTTTACAGAAAAATATAACAAATGTCTACAAAGGAATATAATTCTATGTACTTCACATTCTGTTACAAAACTCTTTGTAGGAGCAATGCTTTATATTTATATAAGCCCCTTGAACCAGGAGTAACAAGCTCCAGCCTTTCTTGCATTTCAGAGCAGAAGATAACACACACAAGAGAGAAATGTGAGATTAAAACAGAGAAACCAGAGATAAGACAACAAAGAAGAGCATTCACCAGAAGCTGTGATTGAGACACAAATCAATCCCTCTCCACACTGAAGTTTATTGCACAGGGTTCAATTTTTATCTAAATTGACAGAACCTGTAATTATCTGTCTCTATTTCCTGTGTATTATTTCCAAAAATTATAGAGATGGAAAATTTCTGTAATCTAGTCTGATTGGCTTTACAACATGTGTCCCTGGACTTCCTCATAGCTGTTCCAGAGAAACTCTTTTATAAAAAAAAACAACAAAAACCAAGTAAATTTAAAAATCCTTAAGTGTGTAGGACAGAAAATTGAAAGTAAACTGCTGCCTTTGAGGTCCATTTCCTTCTACTACAGGTGCTGCATTAACACAAGTAGTTTCTTGAAAATATCATGCTCTATCATAAAAAGCCTGTTATTATTTCATGTCACATTTAAGAAAACAGACCAATTTTTCTACTAATTCTTGTTTTGCAGACTAAGTAAACTAGGTCTTGCTAGTCTTCTCCTATGTCTTCTATGCTCTGATCAGTCTAATAGTCTCTCTCTCATTATTCTGCTCTGAATTTTTATTTCTTGGGTATGTCACAAGAAGTTCCTAATCTGTTATTTTACAACACACTGGAGAAAAAATTGTTGGTTGCCACCATCAGCAAAATAGAAGCTGACTATAAAATAATTGCAGAGGTATTTTAGGTTTCTGATTGTGTAATAAAACAGAGAATTAAATTCTGTGTTGATAATAAAGGATTAATTACATAGGCAAAATCCAAATTTCTCATACACAGTGAAGGGGTCTGAATGACCTATTACTACTAATGACATAGATTACAGGGTTTAATTAGATAGTTCTAGGAAAGTGTCATCTCAATGATCGGTAGATACACAGAAAAAAAAATTAAGAATTAAAGAACAGAATAAAAAAATGTCATTATGTCAGTATGTCATATACTACATAAATCCCTAAGCCCTTACTTTGAATATTGTCATCTGATCTCAAAATAAAAATAGCAGAAACAGAAAAATTATGGAGAAGAGCAACATGGATGTTCAACATTATGGAATGGCTTCTTTTATCATTTTAGCTCAGCAGCACTGACATTTTATCTATTCTGTGTTCAGATCCAGCTGGGTTGTATGTAACATGAAGGAATGGGCTTAACTGAAGATGCTCTGTGGAAGAGGGCAGTGATAACCAGATTGGCTTGGAAAATAATTGCTTGCAGACTTGCGGTAGTCTAGTAGTGCTAAGAGAGAGCACTACATTGGTTAATTTATCTGCATCTTGTGTCTCAACATGAACTTCACTGTGTGAAATGAATTAGTACCCTGTAAACTGTGGTGTATTTCCAAATGCAACATTGCATAATTACCTATTTAGTTACAATACCCTTCTCTTGCCAAGTTATTTATGGAAAATGAAGACTAACTATCTATAAGACTTTTTGTTCCTCTCATCATTAAGAAATATATACCTTCTTTTCAACAGGGAAAAAAAAATCTCCTTTGCCTTTTACAGTGGTTCTTTATGTGTCTGCATTTCATCCTGAAGACAGTTTTTACAGCTTTTACTCAGAGATTTTGTTTATTTGTGGTCAGAATAAACTGTGTTGTTCTTTCTGTTACATCAGATGACAATCAAATAAAAATGTTGAGACAGATTTAGAGGCAGAAATATGAAATGGACCAAATTTTGACTACACCTTATCTCTAGTATGAAGTGAAATATCCGTTTATGTTAACACTAACTAGAGGAACAACCATATGTGGCAAGTTAGCAGGCAATAATCACATTAAGAAATGCATATTTGTTTACATAGCAAACATAAGTGTTAGGGATGAATTATTAATTATCTTCAATTGATAAAAAACTTACTCAAGCTTTTCTCTGTAACAAGTTCTACTGAAGAAGGAATCTTTCCTTAAAAAATAACCAAAGAGAAATCAGACAAAAAAACCTAACATTTTTCTAAAGATGTTCCAGATTCTGCATTGCAAAAAAGCACATACCAGAAAATGATGAAAATTAATAACATTTAAAAATAAAAACATAAAGCCTATCATAATTGTTATTCATTGAAAATTAACAGTACTTTGATGCTGTAGCCTAAAAAGGCAAAGATTCCATTTGCCTTAGATACAGAGGTGCTTCCCTTCTGAATAAATCAGAAAGGATGCCAGGAGAAATCCAAAAAAAGGGTATGTGGGTGACTTGTCAAAAAAAGCCGCTACCAGAATCACAGACAGGATCAGGATTCTTGACTCTTGGGTCAACTATTCATGAATCCAAGCAACTCCTCTGCCACATACACCCATCCAAGATACACATCAGAGTGACTGCAGATAAACATAAACTAAACAAAACTCAGTGAATAGGTAGTTTGTGCTCTCAGATCAGTGAGTTTCCGTCAAGAACAGTGGAACCCATGACTCACAACTAGTTATTTGTGCTTATATAAATGAGATTGAAAGAAGGCCTTTTGTCTTTTTCATATGAACTGTGACTTTTTTTTATGGGAAATAATGTTCTGTTATGAACTCAATGTTCAAATAAACTACCTGCACATTTAAAATAAAAATAACTGCTATTACACTTCCTTCACTGTACATTTAGCACAGGACGATTTATTAGTGTTGCACAAATCTCATTTTTCATAATGTTCTGATTAGAATGTGGTATTATTTTGCATGTAGAGTTTAATGTTCCTTTAAATTCTAGATTGATTAAGTCTGGAAAGTTAGACAAAACATAAATAGAGCAGAGAAAGGCCTTGTTTTTTTTTTTCTTGGCAATTTTTGGATCTTAGGTAATTTCATATTTTGAAGTCAAGAAGCTTAAGCTAAGTTTCCAGCATTCCAAGTAAAAGAAAGCAAGCAAGCTTGATACTGACTTTCCATGTTCAAAGGAAAAGTAAATGTCAAGTTTGCTGCTGCTTGATCTGCTAAGAACAGTAAATACTTGTTCAAGCCTACATTTTAAATTTTGCTCTCTGAATACCCTGTGGTTTTCCTCTGATGCTGTAGGTCAAACTCAGCCAAACATTCCCTGAGATTTTTTTGCAAGGTATCTCACAAAGCATGGTGAAGAAGTAGAAACATATTTTTTTCCTAATCATGAGACCATATTCTAGGAGTAGGAAATAAAATTGTGGTTTTAGTGTTTTATCTTTATGCTAAAAATAGCAACAAAATGTAAGTGCAGGAAAAAAAAAAAAAAAAAAAAAAGTAAAAATGTGTAGATAGTCTAAATTAATTTGCTTTTCAAGATTAAGCTCTTATGTACCAACACAAAAAGAAGAATTCTGCCACTTCCAGGACTAATGTGCTAAGGAAAGTGCTATTTTAGTGCAATTATTCTTAACCTCCTCATTATACAGAGATACTAACCCAAAAAAAAAAAGCCTCCACGCTCAGATCATACTTTTGATGTGAATTTTACATCTCTAACTAATCACAACTTTCTACAAAATATATTACACTTTTGAAAGATACCTGACAGATGTATTCATGTAGCATTTGACGCTATTATACTGTCTACAAAATGCCATGACAGTGTGTTTATGAGATCACTTCAGGGAAACCAAGAAGCAACAGTTATATTGCATAATTTGTGATGGATACATTAAGATTGCCAAAGAGTAGACACAATACTGTTGGCCATCAACAACGGTGAAATTAACAAAGTAAAATACACACTACACATTTTTTATGCCATAGGTATCTTCAGAAACTTATGGCAAGCTCTTCCTGAAACATCCTGTCAGGTTATGGAGCATCTTCTCTCATCTGCTCCTCTTAAGTCATGGACACAATATACTGTTTTTAACAGTATGTCACTGACTAACTCTTAAAACTTCTTGACATTGCTTTAACCTGCCTTTTACTCTTAGTCAGGGTGACACAAGCTGTGACATGGTTGAAGTACTAAGCATCTACAGCATGAAAGGGAAAGTTTCAGTATCCAACAGAGTTGCTTTGTGAATCCTTTTGGTCCTGCAGAACTACATTATCTTTAAAAGTTTTGATCTGCTACATTTCAGAATTCTTATTAGAACTAGATTTCTCTGAAATCAGAATGGATCTGTGGGAAAATTTGTGTACATAAACTTGAATTTAGTGACTGAGTTTAGAAAAAGGTTCATAAACAATGTTACAACAAAAACCCTTATCATTTCCTTTTAAAAAAATAAAAATTCGTAATGTGTAACTTAAAAAAAGATGTACAATTAAGACCCTAATTAATGAAAACAGAGAGCTGGAAGGAAAGAAATTGCAAGTTTAATATATTATCATAATGTGAACAGCTTTTCAAGCCTACTTTCTGCACAAAATCTATATTCTGTGTGATCAGAATGACTTCCTACTGTGCCATGGAAACATTATTGCAATCCTAGTACAAAGTATGGCTTATAGAAAAAAGCTGGGTTATATATTGGTCCTGAGGTCCTTTGATGTCCTAATAGCCCATTGAAATCACAGTAATATTATACATTAGATCAGTAATACTACACAAGATGGTTACCTGGTATCCACAGTAGGTCTAGTCCCTCTTCTGCTTCACTATTTAGTGTTCCTTGGCTATTTAATCAGCACTTGTTATAAGCAGAAAGGTTGACTTTGTAGTGAGTTTTTTAAGGGGCTGATGGTTTGTCATCGTTGTTCGTAACTAGATCAGAGCAGAAGGTGATGTGTGAAACAAAATATTCTTAGCCTTCTACTTACAAACTTTGCAGGAGTGTTACTAAAATGCTGAAAATGTTCATAATCATCTGGTTACTGTTTAGCTTGTAGAATGGAGTGTGGAGAACAGACAAATGCAGGGAAGATGGAGCAGCAACATGCTTTATAAAAAAAATAAAAAATTAAAAAAAAAAAAATAACCCTGCCTTTTAGCTATTCAAGTGCTACACTTTTGTCACCTCTAAAACATCGGATCAATAGAATGATTTATTTAGCCTACATTTTTTTTTTCCTCCTACTGTCTATTCTCTTTGTTCCTAGTTCTCTAAAGCCTGGATGGATCAAGATCTGAAGTCTGGATAAAGAAGAAAACAGTAACTCACAAAACTTAAGGATGGTATAGACATCATCTTTTAATGTCAAAAATAACGTATTAAGTGATGCCAGACATAAATAATGAAGATGTTATATTAAGAAAATTGCTATATATGAAGTTATCACGACCTATCTTGCAGAATCACTTACCTAGCTGTCATACATACGAGCAATTTGTTTATTTTCTCACGTGGGCAAGTAAAAAAAAAATAAAAATGCTCTGCTCATATAGTATCAAACATATTCAAAGCCCAAACATTCATTTAATCATACCCTGCTTCTATTTCTTTCTTTTTAGTGTGGTCCCTCCTCATTGATATAAACAGACCAAATATTTCTGTTAAACTTGCAAAGTTTAAGCCATTTCTTAAGTGATATGCCTGTGTAATTCCTAATTTCCTCAACTCTAGAAGAAACATTCATTCTTTTGACTCTAAGCCAAAACCAAAAATGTAAAAAGAATTTCATCACCCAAAACAGGTATTTTAAGGTGGATTTTGAATACTTAAGACTGAAGTCACAATTTTCTAAAGCTTTCTTCATCTTAATTCTAGCTATCTTTGCTATTGATATGTACTTCTGTATGCATGTATACTTAGGAATACCCCACCTTCAAACTGTACCCTGCTTCAATCCAGAATGCAGGCAGCAGCACCTGGTTGAGAGAAGGCTTAGCCTACAAAGCTTAATATGCATAACAGCTCTGAATTTAACCAAAAATACAATATTCATCACCTCTATTATCAAAAAATAACTGTGGTGATGATCATATGACAGTCTCACAAATAGAACTCTTTCCTCTATGATAAACTTTATTCTAATCCTGTTGCAGCCTGTCAGCAACTGTATTTTCTACCATTCAGAAAATATTTTATGCTTCAATGCTACATTATATATTAGGAACAGACGTGTTGCCTCAGCTATTTAAATTTGCTTTAATGATTGATACCACAGCACTGTGTGGACTGCACTAGCTCAAGTGTCTCAGCTCAGTGTTGCTTTGAATATTACAGACATATCCTGAGGTTTCAGTGGAATTTCTTTAATAGTTATATAAGTTCTAGAAGCCAGGCCTTCAGTAATAATAAAACTATAACATCTATAAATCTGTTTTAGCACTAGCAGAATATAGCCTAAATTTAATAACTTATACCATACCCAGAAGCATTTCATTACTATTCTGTTTCTTTTCTGATAAACTTTAATTCTTTAATTCTACTGCTCAAGGCCCAATTGTATCGATTGAACAGTAACTTTTAAAGGGCACCGGTTTTCCTTACTGAAAACAACTGCAAGCATCCTGAGCTAAGTTTTCAGAATCCTTGTGTTAGATGGAGGCAGCCTGAGCTTAGAAAGTAGATGCTCTGTTCTGCACTAACAGGAATGTTCAAAGCCTTTTATAGGAAGAATGCATTAGCATATTGTATTCGTCCACACCATCAATGCATCCACTACACCTACACTGTCTCTCTGAGGCCTGCACATAGTTTATAATCATATCAACTTTTTCCCTGTGCATTATTTATACCACCACTAGCATTGTTACACATAGCCATCGACCAGTGATGACTATCACCCTATACAGCCAGAAAATATTATCCTAATTTTAGAAAAGGAAGATTGAATAGCAGAGAAGTTAATCACTTGTCTATATCAAGCAGAAAATCTATAAATGGTGGAGAACTGAAGCCATATTTCTGGGGCTATGATCATAAGAACATCTTTTATATTTTTCTGGAGAGTCCACACTGATCTTTTGTACTAGACTATAAGAAGCCGACAAACACTTTCTTGTGTATTAAGTCTAAATCTTCTCTGAAGTCCATAAATTGAGAATGTTCATTAGATATGTCCTGCATTTAGAAACAGAGAAAATATAACAAATTTTAAAATAATAGTTAACAAGCCTTTAAAAGTCAACAGCCAGAGGTACGTGGTACAACAATTAAAATTGACTTTATCTCTGCCTTGTCAAATTTCAAAATTAACTACTTGTGCAAAATTGTCTACAAGATATGTATTGTGTTATGGAGATTGATTTAAGCATGGCCACTATCTGAAGGATAGACACCTGACTTAACATACCATACTTAATTATAAGCCAAATTCAGAGAGAATTTACAGTTTCAGTTTTTTTTAAAACCATGAAGTTTTCACTGTTGGGTCTCCTAGAAACAGTTTCTTGCACTAGAGAGACTCCATAATCTCATCACCTATACCATGGGATGTATGGGAACACACCGTAGTTCCCACTTCTTTCTTTCAGGAAATCTTTGAGTATCCTGATGTTGCCTGACTCCTTGCGAGATATGCTTCTGACCTATTTCAGTAATAATTAACATCACACAGAATATATGCAGTATTTTCATGATTCTAAGAGCAGAGACGTATACAACCAATCTGAGCAATAACTCCACAGTGGTTATGAAGTTTACTGACCCATTGTCTGTTTTTCACTTCCCCAGATTCCTGAAATATAGGAAAAAAAGGAGGTAATTTGGGCTTCAAAGTACAGAAGACCTAATATAATGCGCATGCTCAAAAGAAAATATTAAATGAAACAGAAAGTCAAGGATGTAAGTGCTGCTTCCCCAGTTAAGGTCTCTCTGATAAGGAAGATGAACAAAACAGATACTGAATAACTAGAAAACTGACGTGAATTTTAAAAGGGAAATCCTGCTTAAGGAACACGATGAAAATCACTGAAGAATGATGAAAGCTGACAACAGTGACATTGACAAGTTTACATAAACTTCAGGAAGGATCTGTATACACAGTCTTCTAAAAGATTCCTAGAATACTGTTACACATATTTAGCAAGTATACCTTCTGGTATGTTAAAAAAAAAAAAAAAAAAGAAAAGAAAAAAAAATAAAAAAAGAGGTGTATTAAGATCAGCATAATTCTGTTAGCCAGTGAAAAAAGTCAACAACTCTGAGGTACACTGCAAGAGAAGTTACTGAGGGAATTTAGTTTTTTGGGGTTTTTTTGCAAGGTTAGACTTTTCAAGAGCATGTAACAGGTTTCTTGTTAAAGCATGAGTTTCCAGACTGCTCTGAATAATGTCAGAGAATTAGCCTCGGTAAAAATGCTCCAGCAAAAAAGTCAGGAGTGGTTCTTCCTTGCTTACTTTTTCAGCTGAACCCGTGTTTTCTTTTTTTACATCCGTTTTGTACCTTCATCAGCAGGAGAAGAGTGAAACCAATCTCATCTGCAGCTGTGTGATAGTTAGGCAAACAGAGGTACATTTCAACAGCTGTTTTAAGCTTTTCTTCCACAGCAGCATTGATCTTTCCTTGGCTACATCTGGGAATTTGGATCATAGATGTACTTTGAAGCACATGTAGTGTTAGGAAGCTTAATATTCCATTTGAAACCAGGGTTACTTTGGCTTTCGCAGTTCCATCTCAACATGAGGAAAAAACATTACTGTGAGAGTGAGGGAGCTGCCCAGAGAGGTAGAGTACTCTCCTTCTCTGGAGACTTACAAAACCCACCTGCACATGATCCTGGGCAACCTTCTCTGGTTGAACCTGCTTTGTCAAGGGGGTTGGATGAGGTGATTTCCAGAGATCCCTTCCGACCCCTACCATTCTGTGATTCTGCTCAGTAGAGTCAAAATGCCTTGTCATCCACATGCAGAGTTCAAAGGAATATACAGGTTTTGAAAACAGAAAGGGAAACAAAGGAAGGAGAAGCACTGCCTTCATTAGGAAAGCAGACGTACTTCATAACTGTCTGTCCTAAACTAATTCCCAAGATCTGTGTGGTTGTCTTTTCAATTATGTATACTCTCTATTTCTCAAATTCTTCAGTATTCGATGCCATTGTTTCTTAAGAATTCATGTTTTAGTTTAATTTGCCTCATCAAGTCACTTCTCCCTCAAGTTTTGATGAAATAATCACCATATTCTGTCCAAAGTTTCCCACAACGTTGTTGTGGAGTATTAAAATATCTTGGAGACAAACACTTCCCATTTTTGTTGCACTGATCTCTGCATTCAGTTTATAAAGCTCTGGAGGCACTTTCTTGATGTAGAAGCTATATAAATGTAAATCACTTTAATCATTTCTGCTACAATATGAGCATTTCACAATGCTCATAATACAGGTTTCAGAATTATTTGGGTGTTATTTCCAACAGCAAAATACTTTCCTAGTTTAACCTCAGGGTCAGAGTCTATCAAGCAAACATGATACAAGTACCTGATAAATTTCACCATATCATTTGAAATATATTTTTCATCCATATTCAAGTCAGAAGATGTTTTCATTTTCCAAGCATTTATTCATCTCATAATGTCACACATAGATTCATTCATTGGTTTCCATTTGCTAGAAGAAACTCATATTTTAGATGCATTAATTCTACAAAGATTCATTTGTGAAAACCATAGACTCATGCTAAGACAAATGGCCTAGAGCTTGAATCTCCATTTCAAATGGAAAAACAAATGTTTTTTGAAGAACAGCAGTTTCTACCAGGTTCTTTATGTTTCTTTATCTATAAAGCACTTAAAAAAAAAAATTAAAAATCTAGTTCAAAACCATAAATATGGTGCTGAAGAAAGTCATTAGCCTCACTGAAGAATTCAGAGATATATCCTGAAATCTGCTTTGCTATTTTTCTGTATAACTTAACATCTGAGAGGGTAAGACAAAGTTAAATTGCTCATGTATCAAAGTAAACACTACATACAAGAATTACTGGTTAAAATAGGTTGCTTCATAAGTGTAGCACTGAATATAAATATGGTATGTATGTGTTATTACCTATTTGTACGCTTTCAGGTAGGACCAGCCTTGGTTTTAATGAATATTTCCTTAGAAGTAACCAACAAAAACACTCTTAGATGGAAAGGATAGGGCAATGTTTTCTTCCATGGAAAGGGGGAAATTGGAAATGCCAGTAGCCTAGCAAGCAAAAGGATAAGGAAACAACATGAGTGGAGTGTACCAAGGGAAGGATTATCAAGATGGAGAAATTAAATTTTTCATTGCTCTGAAGTAAACTATCTCTTCCATGACTCTTGTAAGTCCTAACCATTACATGCCAAAGTAAACTTTGCATCTGAACAAGTATCAGTCAAGTACATCCACTTGCACTAGCCCAGAACCTCCCGCTAAGCTTGTTCCTGATGTCCTAGAAACAACAGCTGAAGAACAGCTATGGCAGTAGTTGTGGCCATCTTGGTGGAAAAGGGCTGTTTTGTCTACAGAGAAATGATCACATATATGCGGCACAAGGGAGAAAGTTGTTACTAGCTTAAACACTGCAGGGCAAGTAACATTATTTACAGATGTTTACTAAATCATTCTGAATAATGCCAAAAATCTGCAACTCTGAAGACTAAACAGAGCATGAAATACAGTATTTAACAGTAAATTCAATGAACTATTGCCAATTTGATTAAGAAAATAACATCGCCATAAGTCAAAAAAAGAAATCCATTATTGTAAGGGAGTATCTGGCTCTCATATACAATCATGAATTTTGATTCGTTGGGTTTTTGAAAGATCTCACGTATACATAATCAAATTACACAAGAATTAACGACGGATCAGAAATTGTCACTGCTTGATTAGATCATTTTTCAGTGCCATGTGCATCATGTATATAGCTAAAACATGTGTATATTCACTTGACAGAAAGAACAAGCAAGGACAGGCAGTACAGTTCCCTTACATGGAAATTCTCCAGGCATCTTTTATGTCGTAATTTATCACTAGACTGATACAGTTTATGCTTATGTTATTCCATTGATTGATCACACAAGGATAAATTGGATTCCATGGAACTGAAATAACATTGTAGGAAATCAGAACCACAGTGTTTATTATGTGATTATTAGCAGTCAGTAAAGTGCTGATAAGATGGAAAGTATCTGAAAGTCTGCTCAGCATTGTATGAAATGAAGCTTGCAGTTTTGCCAGAGTGTTTACACAACAATTTTTTCACACATTTTCCACATTTATGACCTTTTATTCAAGAGTCCACTTGTCATTCCACCAGTCTTCTAGCTTTTCTCATGTGAAAAGTGAATTTGGCACAACATATGCATTATACACCAGGCTCCACTATCAGCCCACGGAAAACAATTAAGCTCTTCTTTCCAGAAAGATGTAATACCTTAAAAGCAAACAAATGCAGAGAAAAAACAAACAATACTGTTCTGCAGTAGTCGTCAGCTTAGATATGTGAGCATTTTGTTATTTACACACAACTAATGAAAAAGTGAGTACCGACTCTAGCTATGTTAATTTTCTAATTAAATATGGGTTGCTAACAACCCCTATGTATTCATGTTAGACATGATTTTACCCAAACAGTAATAATTGCTAATAATTTTATATATTTACAAAATGTTGTAAGAA
>WTSP01003822.1:36225-49156 GCA_025331215.1 Actenoides lindsayi | reverse complement strand
CTCATTAAACATACCACAGGCCCCTTCACCTTCCCCCCCCTCACCCTTCCCCCCCTCTAACCAAGCCCAGGTTGTTGTTTTGTGCTCCGCTCTCGCCTGCTGCCGCAAGCCAGAACGCCTCTCCGGAGAGGTGCATCGTGCCCATGGGTAGGTAACTGTTTCTGTACTGAGAAAACCCTGACAACTATACACCAGAAATTAAAGATAGGCACAACGCCTGAATTAAAAGATGACCAATGCTTCCCACGTGCACTAGGAATGACAACGGGGGAATACGACCCGCGCACAACAGAACAGCGTGACGTCAAAGAGTTGTGTGTACAAGTGAGAGAAGAAATAAAGCACTCCTGATAGACTTGAATATAGAATGACATTATTACTAAAGAAGACTGGTAACATTTTGCTTTTGGAGGAATAAAGGCATTTCTCTGGCACTCCCTTTACTGCCAAGGAGTGGAAAGAAAAAAAAAAAAGAAAAAATCTCTCCTCAGATGCTCAGAAAGCACAAAATTCTGCGTACCAAAAAAAAATATGGGGAAAATGTGTTGTTTGCACAAAATAATGCAAGCAGTTCCTTGATCTTCTGGATTAAGTATCCAATTCAACTTTGTAACATCTCCAGTGTTACTCTATTAACAGATGGCAACATAAAAAAAAGAAATTAGTTTATGCTTACTCATTTTTTATATATATAGAAAAAGCAGATGTAATTTATCTATAAAATTAAACAAAAAGATTCAATGAATAAGCCACAGACAAAATATCCTTCTGTGTGTGTCCTGCATACATTTACATCCACACATGTAACTTTACAGAAAGTAAGAAGTGGTCTTAAATTAGTAGCAGTTGAAAGAAGAGACCAAAATTTTGGGAAAACTTCTTACACAAATCTACAAAGAATTACCTTATGATTTCTGAGCTGATTGTCAAAGGTCAGTTAAACCTAGATGGTCTGTAGAGACTACTCCAGGAAAAAAAGGCAGTGTACACTGCAAGGGGAAGCTGAGAGAAGAAACCCTTGTCCGAATATCTGTGAGTAGTTATTAATAACAAAGTCATACACCCATCCCTGCTGATCCAGTGACAGTAATCCTTAACAGCAAACTGTAACATTTTAAATATCCCCATGTAGCTACTTACTCAGCTTCTTCAAATACCATCACACACAGCTAACATCTCAACGCTAACACCAACCGGACAAACTGGCAAGATACAGGTCGGGTGGGTGGTCTGGAAGGTGGGTGGGAATTTGGCTCACAGGCCACCTTCAGAGAGTGATGATCAGTGACTTGCACCCTGCCCAGCAGCCTGTCACAAGCGGAGTCCCCCAGGGATCAGTACTGGTCCCCACAGTGATTAACATCTTCATAAATGAGCTGGATGATGGGATTGCAAGCACCCTCACCATGTCTGTTGACAACGCTACGCTGGGCGATGAGGCACAGACACATCAGAAGGGTGAGCTGTCTTACAGAGAGACCTGGGCAGGCCGGAAGAAGAGCGTGAAGTTGAACAAGGACGAGCGCGAGGTCCTGCACCTGGGATAACACAACCAAACAGCCCAGCCCGGGCTGGGAGCTGCGTGTCTGGGAAGCAGCTTTGCCGAGAGGGACCCGGGGGTCCCGCTGCTGTTCAGCAAGCTGCACGCCAGTCAGCAGTGCATCGCTGCAGCAGGGAAGGCTGACTGGACCCTGGGTGCAGCCGCTGGGGCACCGCAGGCAGAGAGACGAGACCGACCCAGCTGTCAGGCTGCACCTGCAGCAGCGGCCAGTTCTAGCCCCCACCATGCGAGGAAGATGAGGACAGACTGGAAAGGGTACAAAGCAGGGCCGTGAGAGGATCAAAGGGCTGGAGAGCCTGCCCTATGCAAAAAGACAGAGGAGCTAGGCCACCTCCCCCTGATGAAGAGGAAGCTCAGGGGGACCTCATCACAGTATTCCAGTAGTTAAAAGACATCTACAGAGGGAATGGAGGCTCTCTCTTCACAAAGAGCCACGTGGAGAGGACAAGGGGAAAAAGAATTTTCACCAGAAGAGGTTTCAACTTGACATAAGAAAGAATTTTTTTTTTACAATTACAACAATCATTCACTTGAACCACCTTCCCAGGGATGTGGTAGAGTCTGCATGAAGGGTGGTTTTCAAGATGAAATTGGACAGGGTGATAGAACATTTCACCTATGTTCCCTTTACCACAGAGGGCTGGACCACATGATCTTTCAAGGTCCAATGCAGCCTGGGCTGTTCGGTGATTTTATGTTCTAGGACTAGGCTGTTTTACACAGACAGCTGCAGTCATATTTCACATACACTTCTGAGATACTTCAATGGTTTTGTTTCTTATCGCACAGCACAAGGCTGAGATAAAATCACAAATGGAAAAAGCCCAAAGTTTGTGTAGAACCCATAATGTGATTTTGTGTTTCTAGTCTTTCTAGATTTAAATTTTAGACTTTTCTTAAAACTACTCTAAATATAGGAGATAAGGGTAAATTACTTCAGGTTTATTTAGAAGCCCTTAAAATAGTTTATCAATGTCAAGTATCTCTGAAATATTTTTCAAGTATAGAAAGGCATCAAAAATCTTGGAAAAAAATTTCATTAAATCATAGATGTAGAAAAAATGTAAAAAATTCCCCAGATTTGCTCTAGCTTCCAGAAGAACATCTGCCTTGGTCAGAATGCACCTTCTACATTGGGGAAAGTATTCCGAGTTCTTCTTTTTTTCTGAAAAATATGCACCATTTTTAAAGTCAATGTAGTTCATAGTATATTACATCAATACCGGATGTTAGAATTAATTGAAGCTCCCAGTAGTTTAGGTAAGAGAGACAGCACTACAGAAAAAGAAAACTAATCCTTTTCATTTGATTCTGAGTCCAAACAGATTATAACCAAAGCCCAGAGCAAGTTGTTTTTTTTTTTTTTTATGATTAATTAATGATGGGCTAATTTGCTTTAGGCCATAAACTTTTCCAGCCACTCATTAATCTCAGAAAATGCCACAGGCTACAGTTGTTAGTGTTTAATTAAAAAGTGTGTCACAGTTGCAAAGCTACAGAAAGCTGTACATATTATCCTTTGCCAAGCATTTACATATCCAGGATAATCTGTAGTCAAAAAGAGAAGTGCAAGAGAAAGGAAGAGCTAAGCACCAGATGCTTTAGGCTGAGGTAACCTATTTTCTGTCACCGTGATTAGATAACTTTAAATTTATACACTTGTGCAGCCTCTACACAACAGTTTTTAATCTTTGTGGCTAATTATTTATGATTATACAGGCCTCAACTGAACCAAAAAGAAACACTTGTGTTACCTTTTATTAGAGTTTGGTTGTGCCAAAAACTTCTAGGTGAAGAAGATGATGCTGCTCTGCAACTAGAAATGTACACTTTGATGTTGTCCATAAGAAAATGTGAAACAAAAATATGCACTTTAAAAAATAGACATAGTTTGACTTATAGAGCTGCAATAAAATCCATTCCATTGGGATTTTTTTATAGCATAAATATCAAACCACCATTTCATAGCACTTTTAAAACTAAAGTCACAAACCTTTTCTTATCAAACTGTAAAGTTTCTTACATGAAACTGTTGCCAGCTGAAGAAATGTGGCAATTCTTAAGTCAGAATAGCACAGTGAATCTAGTTGCTAAACATTAATTCACTTAGAAATAAAATTAAAACCTTATGAACCTCTAAAGTTTCTTTCATTTTTGTATCTTTGAGGAATTAAAATTCCAAGAAAATTGAAATAAGTTCTATATTTCATTTTATTTTCATAAAACTTCATTTTAATAGGAAAAAAAAGTGACATCTAAGTCTGAGACATAATAAACATGATTTTCTTTTTTCCACCGGCCACTTATGCCATCCCCTAAACTCAGAAGAACCATGAACTCTGTGTTACACAAGCATCTGCCAAAGCAACAGATAGGATTCTTAGTAGCAGGTGCCTTGTCAGGAAAATAAGTATTTGTTGCCCTTTTCTTTGTAGCACATTTGTTCATGAAATTTCATTTTACAATAAAGTCAAGACTATAAAGAAGGGTGTAGAATTGGGCCCGAGAAGGTATTTTCATTCTTTCCTACTATTCATACAGTATAGTAAAAGTAAGGAGGTCTGTGTATATCTGTATATCTGTGTATTGTTCTTTTAAAAACAGGATAAGAAGTGATGTTGGTCTCTAAGAAAACTCTAATGAAGAAATCAGTACAAAAAAAAAAAAAAAGCATATACAAAAAGAAAATAGAAAATGTAATGAGATTACCTGGAAGGAAAAAAGTTATAAGATCTGGCAAGAAAAAAATAAAATGGCATACACTGAGAAAAGCAGTAGAACAAATATCACCACAGAAACATCAAAAGTCAGAACACAAAGGAAAACTCTTCATAGGAATCAAAAAAAGCTAGTCACCAACACACACACTCATATACAGAAACAGAAGGGAGGAAGCATAGAAAATGACAGCCCAATATACAGAAGAGATCAAAAGAGATTAAAAGAAAAATGGCTTGCTGAAGATAAGGATGCAGCAACCTGACCAAAGTAAAAAATTACAAAAACCACAGAGATAAGGAAACGTCACCACAGAACAACATAAGAAATGAAGTGCTAGAGAACACTAGACAAACATGCAATCAGTGAGAAGAAAGGTTTAAAGGAAAAACAAAACAAAACAATAACAAAAAAAGAAAACTACAATATACAAAAAGACAAAACACTGTGTCTTCAAATTTGGTTCCTAGATATCAGGAAAAGCTTTAAGAATTGGATTTCCCCATCTGCTGGCTCTGTCTGTCCTCTGAACAGAAAGTGTGTGAGGTGTGTCACTGGAATGAGAGAAAAGGACAGTTTCAGTCTTACAGGCAGCAGAGATGCCCTGAATGAGTTGAGGAAGCATCTTATAACTGATCCTACAGGAACTATCAGATATGTGTGATAGCTATTTGCTCTATACCTCATTAAGAATGATACCAAAATAAAGAGACAGAGGTTAAAAAAGACTGCAACAGAATAAATACTTTGTTGTGTGTGTATTAATCTGGATAATTTTATGTAAAACCCATTAAAATGAGCCTAAGTGTGAATTTAGCCATCCACCTTTTCCAGAGTTCCTGCAAGGCTTATAGAAATGCAGTTACCCTATACAACGGTCTACATAGAGCAAAACAGAGATTCCTGTTGTGCTGTATCTAAATCAAAGAAACCTTTCAGTGCCATAGCATTCCTGCCAGAGAGAATAACTGTACATTACCAAAATTAACACTTTCCTTCTCTAAGTTATCAAAGTTAAGCCAGGGTCATTCTGAACCATCTAGGTAGGGCTAGTCAAAGGAGCTGACAAGAGTCTCACATCTGCCACACGCAGACACGATCATACTGGGATGTTGATAACCACACCATGATAATCTTTTGCCATGGCTGAAGAAGACAAGAAAGTGCTATTTTTTTCAGAATAGTACTGTGGCAGGTGCAGTCCCCCCAACAGACAAAACAGGCAGAGCAAACAGGCTGTGCCAGAGAAGTTTGATGCCTCAGCCATTAAGCTGCAGAATTGGCACCTCAGGGTCTGGACCTCTTAGTAAACTGGCTTGGCGCCTGGGGATTGTCTCCTCAACCAGTCAGTGAGACCACAGCACACCTCGACTGCAGTATAACTGGGGTCCTGCCTAAGAGCCAGAGGAGCTGGTTCTTGGCAGAGCAGTGGACCTGGCTGTCAGCCCCTCCCCTTGTACATGCTATCCAAGGGCACTGCCATGGATTGAGGGAGTCTCCATGGATGGAGTGAGCCTCACCCCTCCTTTGGGTGAGTGGTGTCCTGGGCACTCTGGTGTAGGAGGTTTCCCCTTGATGAGTGACAGTGTGCCCATTTTGGTTCATCTTTCCTTAAGGTTTAGGAATTCATTGTGTGGTGGTTAATTCCCAAGAGACATCTGAACTTGTACTCAGTCAGAAGGAGCGCTGGGCAACTCTGGTTGCACTAAACCCCCATTTTGGATAGCAGCTGCTGTTTGGTTTGTGGGTTCCTCCGTGACAAGTACTTAGATTTTTTCATTGGAAATCCTTTTCATGAAGACCTCACATTACCTTTGAAATTTGACTTAGTAGATCTACAGCAGCTTTTGGGCTTATGGCGTTAGATGTTACAGCTATAAAACCAGTATGCAGCCATGGTCCTTCCATGTGCAAAATGAGATCCTCTTAACAAAGTATAATTGGTCTCTAGTCAAGGCACCACTAATACTCTCATCTCACTGCCTCCATAGCAGTCCCAGCACAATACCGCTGCAAAGAATTCACAAAAGAGGGGCAGCAGCCAGTTTCTATCCCTCTTTCTCACACAAACAAGTACAGGTCCCACATGCCTGAGCGTATCGTAGAAGGACAAGTGTTCCCCTGAGGCCAGAGGGGACAATTTTATCCTGACTTTTGATCACTCAAATGAATTCCAGGAGAAGGACATAATCTCTGAAAAGGATGCTGCGAGACCTTCTATTGTGCTGGCGTGGAAAGAATTGCAAGAAGCTTAAGGACAGGTTTTGTGAATTAGGCAGCAGGCTACACATGCCCAACACTAGACATTAAATGAGGTTTCTAGTGCTTATAAACAACAGAAGAAAGTACAAGATCTATTACAGGAGATGAGGGGAGAAGCAGGAGTAAGAGACAGTGCTGAAAAATACTATATTTTGCAATAAGAACACCTATGTTTTCCATGGCACAACAGAGAGATAACTAGGCACAAATGCTATATAAAAATGTTTACATACAAATACAACAGCTTGTATGTGCAGAGATATAAACAAAACTTTCATATACAGATGAGGGGAAAAAAGGTAATCAATAATTTATGGATGATTAGATTTTTACCTAAAGAAACTTCAAGCAGTCAGTTCTTCTTCAAGTAATTTCTCCTCTTATATTCAGAGGCCAAGTTCCAAAGGAAATTTGGGGTTAGTCCACCAGCTATTACAGTGGGTCAGAATGGTATTCTGGCAGAACAAAATGGTAAGATCAGAATTAAAGTATGAGAGGGAATTGGAAGAAATCCTAAACTTGGAGGGATTCTAATCTCTTCTAAAATAGCTGTGAACACTTTACTTTGAGGAAATACGTAATGGCAGTGGTTAAAATGGACTACAGGTAGTTACTTAGCAAGACTTGGAATAATACTGATGGTGACATGTTAATACGAAGCTGCCTCCATCAAAGACAGAAACACTCAGAACAGATATTTTTTTTCTGACTTAGGGATCTCTAGGTAGTTTTAAAAAACTCTGCAAGGAAACCTCTCCCACTTTTTAGGTTTAAATCTCAGAATTCCATTTAAGGAGAAGTAAGTCTTTGTACCTAAAAAACCAAGTACATTTATTTCCTCTTCTCCCAGGCTATCACTGCATTTCATGATTGGCATTAAAAAGTAATCCAAGAAAGTACATAATCACTCCATGAAACTAAAGCTTGAAGTGTTCTTTCCCGGGGGAATGCCATAAAATCCATCCCACAAGTTCCTTCTCCCTCCGGTGTCTCTTTGCTCTTTCCTAACAAATTAGAAACTTTAACATTCTTTTGGCTTTGTTTGTTTTTTTTATTTTGATTTTTTGTTGTTGTTGTTGTTGTTTTGTTTTTGTCTTTTCCCAACCTCAGACTATGATAGCAAAGCCTCACAGCCTGGAGCTTTGCAGTATCCTGAGAGTAAGAGACATGGTTTAAAAACCTGATGATAGAAAGATAATTGTACGTGATCAATCTGTTCCTTGAGTCTGCGTTTGAAACTTCTGAAAAACCATCAACAATATCACCTTTTTCTGTTGCATTTTGGAAGGAAACTGAAAAATTGTTAGCTGCTGTCTTCCTTTGCAATGAACACTCTGCAAAAATTGTTTCATATGATGTTGCACTGGATGTGAGGTAGGGAGAAGAAATTATTTCTTTCTCCTTGAAGTTTCTCTATAAAGAATACAGACAGATCCAATAAATGCCTTTCAAGGGAGACAGAAAAAGGAACCACTACATCATGGATTTTGATAGTGTTTAGAAATACAGAAGGTACTAAAATAATCAAAGCTGAAGAGGGTATCTCTGGGCAAGCACAGAAATACCAATACACAGAAAAGCACATGTGCTTTGGAGAGTGGAGGAGAAGGTCACCTTTCCTGCAAACATCATGTCTATTTTTTCATAGTTTTTTCTGTTCCTTGCTTTTCCTCTTATCAATTTTTACTACTCTTTGTTTTTACCTGTCACTTATCCACACTTTATATTTAATTCTCTGTGACTCTGTGGTCAATAAAAAAAATACCCTGTGTTATTAATTGCAAGTGACTGCCTTTGGAGAAAATCTTCACATGCTCACAATCAAGTATGCCTACAGTTAAAAATAATATACCCTTACGGGGAACATTTGGCTAAGCAGATTCCACTTTATGGTCCACTTTGGATGGAGAAGGGAGCTGAAGCATTTTCAACCTGATCCTCATTACTTCCTTTACAACAAGCTGCCTTCACAGAACCAGGCTTGCCGTAATTTAGTCATTTCTCTTTCCATCTTGCAAAATTGAGGTAAAACTTGTCTATCACCTACAGCAACGTTAAACTAACACTATTTCTCAAAAGTTTAAGATAGCAGATATTACTGCTACCTAAACTAATACCCAAATATCGTGAAGACAATGGCAAAACCTAATTTTCAGCATCTATTACTGATGCCTAAATTAGGAGTCTGATCTCCTTATACAAATTACATGAGAGCGAGGCTTTGAAACACTGAAGTAAGATCGTGTTATGAATAACCTGTATAATGAAAAATAGATTCACTAGTTAACAGACTAAATTAGTCCGAATATTTTTCGCCCGAAAACTAGCCAGCATTATTTTTCCTCATCTAAAAATCAGGTTGACTAGGACCTATCAGGGCTTTTTCCTGACAAAAATGCTATCAAGTTTTACATGTATGTGCATGGTATTATTGTTAGTACAAACCTCATGATATTGCTACCAGAAAGCCCCACTCCTGTTTGAGAAAGTTTGAGAAAGCTAGCATTTTGTGAAAAGCTCATTGACCTATTGTGAACTTTTTATAATAATAGTAAGAATTCTAGTTACCAGGATGTTTTGAAACATTAATCAGTCTGCACACTCTTCAGCTGTGCCAGTTATTTCCATGATGATTAATTCAAAATATGCTTTCAGTAGTTTACTGCAAATCTGATAGTGTCCCAAAAAATAACCAAAATAAAACACTGGATTAGGCATCATGATTCACTGTGAATTCTATCACTGAATTTGGTGTGTGGAATGCTAAGATAAGCCATATCAAATCCATAATAGCGAAAAAAACATAAATGTATTAGAATAAAGAAAGGTCTGATTTGCAAAAATGCATTGGATAACTGGGAGCAAAGGTGGAGGTGAAGGGAAAAATGTTAAAGGCCAGTTTACCAGCTGATATAAACCTGCACTGTTCTAGAACATCTTTACAAAGTTAAAAAACATTCCTAAGTATTTTATTCTTTAAAACATCATCAGGCCTGAAGATTCGATAAGCATATTATTTCTGAACAAGTATCAGCAAAGCATTATAAGTTTCAGATTCAGAGCAAAAGAAAACATACAGCAAAATAAACATTGCGTAAGGATATCTTTCTTCTGGTTAAAAGACTAATAGGGCAAAAAGATGTAACTTTAAAATGTTTGAATACATGAATTCCAAGGAACATTGTTACTGAACAAAATCACATCAGCATTTAAATTAAAACACTAGGTCCTGAGAAAAGAATAACAATAAAAATAAGATCCAATACAATTTCACGTTGCTTTTGAGGTTGTTTGTTGTAGCAATTCTGACTTTACAGACAGAACATTCATATTCCCAGTAGATCTCACAAGTTTGAAATGAATGTTGCATTACATATGCTACTCCATTACTGTATCAACAGGGAAAAGTCTGAGTAATAGTCCTTTCCAAACAATTCCTTTTTACTCATGTATGAATGATGAAAGCGGCAGTGCTACGAAGGAGAGGTAAACGGCAGGAAAAATACAGAACTAGAGACATACAGGTACAATAGCAAAAAGAAAAAAGGCCTTGTGAAAGACTTATGTGCCAGCATCAGAGAAAGCAAAATATGAGGAGGAAAACAACCCAACCTTTTAGCAAACTAGAGCTTTTGAAGGATTTCTGTTTCTCTGAAATATGATCTGAAAGTGTTGGAGAGTAAACTCAAATCCAGTTTATGCTGCAGAAAGTTTCTGATACTTATGTTTAAAATTGTTATCTATGTAATCAGAGAGTAGAAAGGGAAGTTAAAAAAATAAGAAAAAAAGAATTTGTTACCTTGGGATTTTGAGTTGCGTTGTTGCATGAGAAAAACTTCACGAAGTTCAAAAAGGTCTGCAGTTGCCATCAAACTCTGCAGGCAGAAGACATATTTATTTACATAAAAGTCAGACGATACATTAGACTGTGTATGCTTAGAAGCAGATAGATGGAATGGAGTCACAACTCCAAATGAATATTAATCTACTACTATGGCTAATTTTAACAGCTTGAAAGTCAACAAACACATTTGTCTTAAGTCCAGAAGGAATAGATGTGCTTTGAAGTGAAGTGATGAAATTATTGCAGGAAATAAAAAGATAATATTGTAGCAAGTGTTAGAAAAATGAAACAGTGGCTTGTCAAGTATCTAAAGAGAAATGAATGTAGATAAATTATAATTAAATGTGAGCATTACAACAATTTTTTATGCTTCAAAGCTAGGCATTACACCTCATTTATCTTCAGTCACTCACTGTTCTTAATGGGCAAAATTGGCTTTTACTAGCTATTACTTTCTAATGTTAGGAAGGTTTTTTTTCTTCCCTGTGTGTCAAAGCACAGGTCACAAAAATTCTGTCTCTGTCCTGAAGATATTAGTGCCCGAGTAGTTCATGAAACACAACAGGAAGCAGTAAAGAGGGATTCAGTTTCTTCTTTGGTTGTTACTAAAGCCAGTGGAAATCACTGACGATTTCAGTAGAGACTGGACATTGATTAAACTAATTGGCTTTTTGTGTATTTTTAAGTTGATTTTTAATTTTTTTTCCCCATGAACAACAACATTTTCAGACAGAACATAGATGTGAATGAAACAGATGGTGGACAGAGACATTCTATACTTGAGGAAGACAATACAGAAAAATACATAAAATTATGAAAATAAAAATGAAGAGTGCACTTCAGTAGAACAATCAGGAGAGAAGTAGGAAGAGAGAGGCTGCGGTCTGAAGTCAGATTCTGATCATTATGTGCAAGTGACAGGCAACTTAATAGACTGATGACTTCAGATTGGAGCACTCTTACTATTGCATTAAACAGTGTTAAATGTTGCAGCCTTAAAAATCTCAAGTTCCTTTAGCACCATAATGCACTCAACAATCATTATAAAATGAAAAATATCTACGGTCTTCTTACATATCATACTTCTCCAGAACTAAATATGATTCCTATGTTAACAGCCATGTAAGCACTCTTGAGAGCCCGTGTCCCTACTGCCAGTGCAATAGTGTCTTCCATGAACCATTTAAAAGGTGAAAATTATGAAGGAACAGACTGTTTCTAATGGATAATAAACTAATTCTAATGATGATTAGCAGGAACTTTGTCAATAAATAATAGACGTAACATGCATCCTGCCCATTCAGTTACAGAAGTTTAACACCCACATTTGTGTATTTTAGAATGTTCTCCTTACTCGATTGAACAAATGTGTAGCTCTGTTCTTCTAAAAAGGTAAGTATGTTAACACGCCACATGACTAATTGTAATGACACCTTTAGATTTGTTCAACCTTTACACAGCTCTAAAGGTCACGAACATTCAGGAGGTGAATGTTATTTTTTTAATCCATCTAATTTTTTTTCTTAAGAGTCCTCCATTTAAGTTTGTAGTACATTAATATCTACCTATTAGTTGACATCTTTAAAATTAATTAAACAAAGTTCACCATTAGCAAATCTATCATTACCTGATTCACAGAACATTGCATTTTTGATAAGGCTTTCTAGATCCATATTTTTAATGAACCTTCCTGTCCTTTTCTGATTCAGAAGAGTTTATTCTGCACAGTCTCGTCTGACCCCTTAAGACTCTTCCCACCCACAGAGGCAAACCATGTGCTTTAGGAGATTATTCATATGTTAACAAGGGGTGAAAGATACAAGTTAGCTTTTTTTTTCAGTTCTCGGTCTTATTAGGTCCTTCTTCCTCCACTTCCAGAAGTGAGCTTCTCCAAGGACACTGCTACACACATGACCTAAAGTACTTTATCAGCGTGGAGCTCTTCACAAAGTGGCAATATTTTCATTAAACATACTCTTTGGTCTCTCTTCTCTGACCCTGGGTACTTCACATTCTTGTTAAACTTTCATCGTGCTCACACCCTGACTCCCAAGCCCTCAGATGGACTACCAGAACCTGAAGAAAAAGTGTTTTCATTCCTTCTCTGTAGCTTCATCTTTACAGAATCCCAACATCAAAATGGCAAGTACTTTTTTTTCAAAACTGGATTTCACCTTTCAGGATGTAACCACTAAAGTGAGCTAACACTATTTCTCAACTTTTTCTGAACTTAAATTTACCCTGCTTATTACAAGGAGTTACATCAGCTTCCATCGTTTTTAAGAGTCGCTCAGGGTCAGCAGCTCAGAAACAGATTTGAACAAAGTAGATGCATCTTCTTTCTAGCAACATATCTCTTTTCAGAACAACTTTTTAACATTGTGAGTGAAAAGCCTGGTGAAAAAAAATACACTTTGATTTAAAAAAAAAAAAAAAGTAGACTTTGATTTAATCAAAATTATTTTTGATTAAAAAAAATGCTTGATCAAGTAGTCATAGATTTTAGTTTTCTTTGTCATGCTAAGGAACATATATAATCACTATTT
>WTSP01003822.1:23376-36125 GCA_025331215.1 Actenoides lindsayi | reverse complement strand
TCATTTTGACAGAACGTTCTGGATGCCCAGTTGCCCAGTTAGTCACATTGTGCCAGGTGCAGCAAAACATAGATCAAAGAAAAATGTCCAAAAGCAGTGTACGGGGGAGAGGTGTGTAAGGCACCATCTTCCCAGGTTGTCAGACAGACAGAGCACAGAGCTGGCTACTGTAGGTGTGGATGGGGTACGTCTGCAAACATATTACCCTTGGCTTCAGATGCCAAGGTTAACCTTTAAGGAAATAAATGAGACATTTCCACTACCAGAAGAAATAAAGACATTGCTCCAAATAGGTATTAGTCTGAACTACTTGCCTGGAATTCTGTATCACAGAAGCATGAGGAATCACACAAGCAAACCACGTGCTGAAGCTGCAAACTTTTACCAGTATGGAAGCTGAAACCTGGATTTCAAAATTTTTATCAATAACATTGCTACAGAATGGGCATCATACATGGATGCTTTGCTGACCTGGGATGACTGTCTCTCGTTATCTGCTTCCCTGGTGCTAATAGAACCATAGAACCGTAGAATGGTTTGGGTTGGAAGGGACCTTTTAAACCCTGCCTGCAGTAACCAGGGACATCTTCAACTAGATCAGGTTGCTTAGAGCCCTGTCCAACCTGGCCTTGACTGTTTCCAAGGATGGAGCCAATAGCTTCAGCTAAGTCATCTGGGATCCACACTGTAATTCGTCTGTTTAGGACTGCATATGTTTTGCAGTTTCTGAAAGAGAAACAGACATAATGCAATGCAAAATATGCCTCTCCTTCCTTCTTCCCCTGCAATTCATTTAATGGGGGGAAAACAAGCAAAACCCCATAACTTCATAACTTCTGCTGCTGCTTTGGTAGCACTTTCAGTTCCCAAGAAGAAAAACCTGCATTGCATTCCCACTGTTCCCAGGCACCAAGCCATCACTGTAGCTGGTTGCTGGTATCATATTCACTTAAAGCTGTAATAACTCAGAGGGAAAACAAGCCTCATATACTTTTAAAAACCTGCAGAGAACTCTCCTTTATTGCAGAGACAATGAAAATACACATTTTATGGTTGAGTGTGTTAAAATGACTTTGTGAACACTGGAACACTGTTTTAGACATGCAACTTCTTTTCCCACAAAGGTATTTTGCTTTTTTTTAAGAGTTCCTGCACCTTTTATGAAAATCTAAGAAAACACATCATTTTATGGAATTCTCTCTGAGGCTTTTGAGAGAAATTGAGCTATTTGTTCTGGTAATCTTATATGTGATTTTAGAAGAACTACTTTTTCATTACTTCATATTGTATTTTCAAACATGCTTTTAACTCTGCATGATAGTAAAACATGTCTTTTGTTTTTCACTTGTTGATAGTTTCTAATGCCATCACAACTCAAAAAGCTAGATTCTTTTTTTGTTTCTCACCAAGGTATCAGCAGCTTTGTTCTTAGAAGTCATTGAATTAAGTGGTAACATTTCAAGTAATTATCCTCTTGTATGCACCCATGTAGAGCTACTTCGTTCCCTGCTCTATGTAGGGGGGTAATTTGAGATAATATTAGATTATTTGGATTCAGCTTTTCTCTGTCTCCATGTAAGACTGAAGGCAAAGATTATTTCAGATCTTGCATTTAAAATTAGGGCCTTACTGACATCAGTCTTACCTCCTGACCAGTCCTCTCCAGCCCCATTTTGTTTTCAACATCCCCAACAGGCAAAGCTCTTTGCCTGTCAAAATGGATAGGCTGTATGGGGCTCCTGAGCAACCTCTGCCTCTTTCTGGTGCCTGTGGCTCAGATGATCATATGTCTTACAGCACAGTTCTGGATGCTGAAGTAGTTTCCAACGCCTACTTCAGAGAGAAAGTGGTGCCTTACTTTTATGCCCTTTAAGACATAATTTGGGATTCTAAGTGGAACTAAATGATATGTTGGCTTTCCTGCATGTAAATTTCAGCATGAGTAATAAGTCTGGTTTTCATTGTTGTATCAAGTAATTATATCCAATAAAATGAAAACGCACAAAACCAAAACCAAACCAAACCAAACCAAACCAAACCAAACCAAACCAAACCAAACCAAACCAAACCCCACAAATCTTACTGCTTGTCACTAAATTTCTGTATTGTACTAACTGAAAACATGATGTGCTCAGTATTTAACACAACTTTCACAGAACTGTGCAAATACATTGTACGCAGATATAATGAGGAGTTGACTGCATTGCAACAACTAAAATAAATTAAAAAACTCACTTTAATTAATTCAATATTTTCAATATACAAACACAGAAATACCTCACAAACAATCATTCAGCAATCCCTGGGGACATATATACTGCAACCTTATGAAATCCAAAAATGTATAGGAGGTAAAAGTCTGGTAAATGAAGAAAACACGGCTGCTGGAAATGCTATAGTATCCACATTTCAGTAACAGAAAAAGCTGATTTGACAAGTATGAGTACCATTAATGTATTTTGTTACAGTGCTTTTTAAAGGTCATTTTTATTAGGTTCAGATGCTTGTTTTTCATATTTTCCTCCACTTTCAAGTTATAATGAAAATTATCTACTACTACATTAAAGGAAATCAAATAGTCTAGAAAAACAATGGTGCTATTAGCCTCAAAAGGCTTCATGTACTGATAGTAAGAATAAAGGTTAGTAATACCAGTAAGAACTGTAATTTACCCTTGAGATTAACATGCACTGGAATCTTTTGTCAGAAATGTAGTTTTATACAGCAGCCATATCTATGGAGTTTATGAAGGAAAAAGTAGTATTGTAAAATAAAGCTACCAGATGATATGTGACGCCAGGAAAATGGTCAGGCTTTTGTTCTATTGCTTAATAAAGCAGATTTAGACATTCCACTTTTATCCAATTGTAAAGTGTCAAAAATTATATTAATGTTGATGAAAACAGGTATTTAACTGAAGTTCCATTCAAAGGCACCAAAATTTCTTCTCTCTTTCTACTTTCCTGGTTGCGTTATGCACATGTTGCAAAACATACGGAAATATTCTTCCTGAAACATCTGTAACATGTTATTGGAAGCCATGACCAGCTGTGGATCTCAATTTCAGTCATTCTACTTTTTTTTCTCTATCAAAAATATATTAGCCCTTCAAGTGTCTGATTTTTTAAAAGACTTGTTTCAGCTAAAGAAATACTAATTATTAAGAACAATATTCTATACCACATCTACTAGATTAGATGGTTTTGGTCTCATTTTTACAGTCCTGCTTGTGCCTTGACCCAGCAATTATGATAATAATAAATGTTGAATCGTAGGCTACTTTAAGATTGAAAAAAGAGACATAAGTTTTTACCAGTTTTACAAAACCAGTTCTGGTTATTAACAAACTTACAGTTACTTTCCAACCTACCTTCACATTCTCAATGTACTTAAGTAAATGGGTCGTCCAGTTGTCTTAGAATGTCTGTGTTTCTTCCACCTTTTTGTAACTCCTACTGTGAGAATCCAATAAAATTGAGGCATGAGGCTGCAAGAGCAGAGTCTTTAACTAACCAAACTGAGACTTTCAAAAATTGCAAACTAATCAGCATTTCCTAGTCCGGATTCCCTTTTTTTCCCCATGGGGAATTTGGGGAAAAGTATTACAGGTAGTTATTGTGGGAATTTCCACGGAGATTTGGGGAAACTAGGCTGAGTAGTGATCAGCAGCCTGGACCCTCAAAAGTTATCCAAAATATGTATTGGCACATGGATAATCCTGTCCTTGGAAATGGGTGAGTGAATCAGACACTAGTTAAACAGAAATTCTGGTATAGAGCATATAGGGGTGAGGGGTTAGAAGCAGATAAAAAAGCAGATTGGAAACCTTGAAGGGAAAATCAAATCCCAAACCAGATGCTAAACATAGGTGAGTAGTATGTAATGAGAATTTTGTGGTGTCAGTAGAAAAAAGGGAGATGGATGGAATGTGGGAATTAAGGGATTTTCTGGGCTGTCCAGCAAATTCAGAGCATTCGGAGACTCTGTCAGTAATGGCAGAAATTCAGCGATGGTAAGTTGCTGTCTGTGCCTTAGTTTCCCTAACACCTACAATGAAATTCACAGTGTAACAAGAAGTGAGTCATGATTTTCTGTCTATGAATGTTCCCTATTTTCCAGTTAAAATATCCTCTTTTCACAAATTTTTAGGCCACAAAACCTGTTCAGTATCCACAGTAGAAGTGTCACATAATTCAAGCAGAGCAAGTAACTTAAAGACCTAATAAAATAATCCCAACACTTTTTTGTATAAAGCATCCATTTTTGTGCAATATTAGATTAAATCTAAAGCAGGATGATTGACATATGTGACGTGTTCTGTAGCACATGAGGGAGTAGAGTTTCAAGAAACAATGGAGAGAAGAAAATGTCCTGAAATCATGCAGTAATCAGACACATTTATTTTTCTTATTTTTTGCCTGAGTACTCTGTGGTGTATCTTCTCTAAAAATCAAATGAAATTTGAATAACAATAGAATACTGAAATTCAATCACAAACATTCTCCTGTTAATATTCTTGAAGCTGTACATCAAAGACTTAATTAAAGATAAGTTATTTCATTAAATTTATCTCTTGTTTCAATTCCTTGATGAGGTGGAAGACAGAAATTGTCTTGTTCCAATATCTGACATATTTGCTAACATTCACAGGAGATATAAAGCCTGGCAGAGAAATGATAGCAGGAATTTATAGTGATACATCAAAGCATCCAGAGTCAGTTCACATCCAGGATAACAACAGCTACTTTTCAAATAGGAAAAGACTGATAATAAGGAAGTAGGACACATGAAGTAACAGATTCTCATTTGTAGACTGAAAAACATACTTAGTACCCTAAAAAAGTTCTCTAGTGGAATATTTATGTGTTGGCAACTTTGTTATTAGAGTCAAACTCTGAGAAACCTGTAGATTCACCTGTGATGGAGGAGTGAAAAGTAGGTAAATCCTGAAAACAAGAATTCCTGTTACCAAGTGTTCAGGTTAAGTGGCATGGGATTGAGGAAATTATGCTTGTGTGATTTAATAGCCGAAGCATACAGATGACAGATTAGGACTACATCATTTAGAATCAGAGGAGTTTTAGGGAATTCTGGATTAACCAGAATTTTGTCATTAACAGAAGGCAGTAAGTATCACCAGATTCAGGACAGTAATGGCTGTGAAGCTGAGGATAAGCCTCAAATGACAATCATCACATACAGAGAGGTGGCAATTCCTTCTCAAAACCCAGTCCTAGAATTCAGAGGAAAATTTTCACAGATCACCTCTGCCTGAGGTGGACTAGGCAAACACAAAAATTCTATACACAGTAGAGCACTATCCAGCTGAAATTGTCAGGAAGAATACAGAAGAAATAGTATTGACAAAGAAATTAAAGGCTGAATCAAAAAATATCCAAGAAAAGTGAGTAGCCTAACAGATTGTGATGAATAATAGTAAAGGACAGATCCCTATTATGCAATATACTTAAGAAATTCTGGTGCATGTAGATTATCAAATGCTTACATAAACAAGAGAAGAAAACAAAGCCATGAACATATCACCTTCTGCACGGAGTGAGAAAAAAAAAGAAATCTGAAAAAAAACCCACAATGGAACTAAGTTTTTAGGAGCACAGCAGTTTGAAGTAGACGCCAGTCTTCAAAACTAGAATATTAGCTGCTATTGTAGCACCTCTGTAAATCACTTTTCATGAGTACAGTTAGTTTAGTTTTACAAGCAATCTTATTTGTTAAGCTATGTGATCGTGTATATGATGACACTTTTCCTCTGACAACTGTAATTTCATAGAACATTTGAAATATATTCCTTGTTTCAGATCAGAAATGAAAATAAACTCAAAACTCATAATGGAATTATCCTCTGGTTAGCTAAAAATGTAGTACAGGAAAAAAGAAAAATGTCCAGTTTCACACCTTGGTGCTTTTCAATTTTCTTCCTCCATTCTGAAAAAGGGATGATTCAGAGTGAAAAGGTATCTGCTTTTCTCCTTTTCCTACAGGAGCACTCTAAGCAGTCATCCCTTTGACTTTGTATCCAGCTTCATGTATTAACAGATTGCAAAATGGCACAGGAATCTCAGGCATAATCAAAATCAGGGAAACACCCAAACCTTCAAATTCTTGTAATAATTTCCTTAATAGTACAGTAAAACTGAAGTGCATTAATATTGTCTACTAACTGCTGAAACTGCATTCGCCATGAAATTAAAAAAAAAAAAGAAATTCTGAAAAATGTTATTCCCAAGAAAGCGTCTTAATAATGTGAACATCACAGTTTTCTGATATTTTTACTTTGCATAGAGAACAAAAATGTTTTTATTTAACTAGGCATATGCAGTAATATAAAGACATATCACTAATTTACATTAAAAAAGGCCAAAAAAAAGCACTGGTTGACACCAGAAAAGGAGTTACTTCCAAAAATTTTTTGTTATTTAAAATAAAATATAAGCAGTTCCAAAATAAATGTTACCTAACATACAGGCTTCTCCTTGCAGAATTCAGTTCACAGGGCTTTTTTTTTCCCTCCAGTTTGTGCAGGGATCTTTAATGTGACATTTCAAGATTATGTTTTGCTAGACAAAACTAATCAAAATAATTCAGTCATTTCTGAAATAAAGGCTAGGAAATAATATGCTACTTTGCCTGTTACTACAGCTGACCATTAAATTTTCTGTAGACGATCCAGTCATTTGTCTTGGATTATACCACTAAGAGCTTTCCCTTGATTTTCAGTGCTTTCCTTTAGTAAAAGCAATTGCCTTATGTATGTGAAAATCACAGGAGTTTAAGAAGAAAAAACTGAAGTGAAAACAAGTTCATCGTATAAACAATCAGGATCCTGGTGAAAGACTGGAAACGCCACAGAACACTAAAACGTCTCAAATAATCAAATGGCCATTTTAAATGGTCTTGAAAATAACCTCTTTTCCAAACTGTTGTTCAGGGTACCTCTGAGGCTGCCTTGAACAGCAGCGTAGAACTGTTACCATAACAGTGATTCACTTAAGGAGTCACCTTCCAGATCAGGCCACCTGAAGCTTTACTCTACAAAAGCTGAGAGGTCAGTTGGATATCACCTCACTTTCTAAGGGCTACTTTTCAGATGTTTGCTGCCAAGTTAACTGAAGGGTCTGGGAACTAACACAAACCTGGGTAATTTTCAGAGCTTTACCTTGTTCTGTGAAGACGGATCATGCTCGTCCCCTCCTTTTCAAGTTGTTTAGGGGTTTTTTTTTTTCCATAAAGGAAATTGAGATGTAAGCTCACACCAGACACAATCTAGATGACACAACACCTTTTTCTACCACTTTCCTTCTGCCTCAGGACATACCTACAAAACAGAAATGCAGAAAATGGCACAGGAACTTGAAAAATGTTGTCCCATTTGTGGTTTACAGATGTGCAAGTTGTCAGCAGATAGAGTTGGTGCTACTGCTGACACTGAAAATCTGCCAGAATCTGTGTTTCAGTGAAGACTGAGGTACGTGGACAAAGGGATTCAGTTTTATTTTAGATGCTGCTTTAACTCCACCTTCTACTCTTCAGTAGCATGGTTTCCCTGTAGGCTCTCCCTCTATCTTCCCCATGCAAGGTACATAGATATTCCAGACCAACTAAAACGTTTAGGTACCTGGGTCTCTCCAATGAATTCTTAAATAAATAATAAATCATCATTCACGGAGCTGCAGAGACAAAAACACCCTAAAAATCCCTTCTACAAGTGGTGAGGAGTCAAATCATGTTTTCCTCTCAAATGAAGCTGCAGGCTTCTGTGGAACATGCAGTTTGCATCAAAGGCACTGAGAATAAAATGTGAAGAGCTGCTCTCTGCATGTTTGAGAAAGCTGGCTGATTTGAATGCAAAGATTACAAACATTTATCTTGGTAAGTGGCATGGGACAGAATTAAGAGCTGTTGGATAACAACCTTTGAGAATAAAGAGATAGCATGTAGAGATGTTCCTTTATTTTTCTCCTTTTAATTATATGCTGTAGGTCATTAAATCTTCTTATCATACTCCTACACATTCAATTCTTAATGTAACTTGAATGTAATTGCCTGTTTTACCAAACCAGATTCAAAGTTAGTCTTTCTTTAGCAAATTTTTATTGGAGGAGCAGAGGAACCAGACAATATGGTTTGGGGGTATAATTTGCATGCATTATACCAAAAGCCACACGCAGTTTCCTAGGAAAAAAATAATGGAAATTAGACCTAGTTATTGCTACTGCTCTGTGTCACTCATTGAAGAAAACTTTCATATTTCTTCACTGTATTCTGTCATGAGCACATATAGGGCAAAAGTCATTATATAACTTACAGTTCACGTGAACTTAAAACTGCTGTTCTCGTTAAGCACTTTAAGTATTGCCATTTCCCTTAAAGCAGCTAGACTACATCCAAGGTCCAGACTGGAATGAATTTCCTGCACTGGATGGATGTTGACCTCCACTTTTGATAAGCAAAAGGCTCTGAATTTCCATCTTTGAGCACAACAGATCATTAATTGATAAGGCACATGTATTCCTAAAAGGGAAAATTTCAGTCTGAGTAGTTCAGAATCGATTTCATGTGGCTTCTTTTAAGTTGTTCTGAAAAGGGCACTAATTCCAGAACTCACTATACTGTTTGAAATTCCCCTTCCCACTTCTAGCCTAGATACAATGCATAGTTAGGCTAACAGTGAAGAGAATACTGCATCTCTGCTACCAGGTTTAAGATGAAAGAGGAAGCATAAAAATAGATGTACCAGATGGGTGTATATGATCCAAGATATTTTCAGTGTGCAAGGGTCATAGCTGATGGTCCAGAGAAGATGACAGTTAAGGATGGAACTGTAAATTCTCCTCCAAATGGGAGACAAACATCTATGTACTACTTTGATCTGACGTCTTGGTGTGCTGGGTGCATAGACCTAAACTATGCTATATGGATTGTATTGCTGTGCAAGCTTATTTAGAAAGTACATCTTCTAAATCATCTTAGAAGGATTTTTAGAAGAAAATGTAGAATTTTCAAATTTCAGATGAGTTTTTGGGAATGCAAGTGAAAGATTATGATGCAAGACAGTTGTTCCTATCAACCTTACTGCGTGAAGGTAGAGTCTCAAATAGGTATGAACAGAAATAATAGCGCATCTGTATACACAGGGAAAAGGATTACAGTGTTTCCCACTAGAGAACAGAGGCTGCTATAGGTGAACCTTCTGGTGAAGAAAGGGACGAGCACATTGAATCAGTAATCCAGTTCAGATTCTTGCACAGGATACACAACCTGGAAAAAGAGAAGAGATTGAGTAATAACATTCAGCAGGGCATACCTCTCCTAAAATCCACTGGAAGCAGAAAAGCAGAACCATTGTGAGAAATAATGAGCTGACAAAATAATCCATGTAAAGAAAAGCTGGAAGTTTTTAAACCTGTAATACAGTCCTGAAGAGGTGTGATACCATCAAGGATGGGGAATGATAAAGAGATACAGTAAGAAACAAATTGGGCTGTACAATAAACACATTAGCAGATCCAAAATCTAAAAACGATCTTAAAAGGATGAAGTAGCCTACAGCATGGTCACATGAGGTTTAATCGGAATGTTGCAGCCAGAAGAAGGAAAAATACTAGAAAACACCAGAAGCAGGAAAGGTACAGGAAAACACAGGTGCACTGGATGAAGAATGGAGAAAAAGAAATGAGGACACTGAAAAAAGCAAACTATATTCAAGATCTTTTTAGCTGTAACAGCAAAAAAATTTTTTTGTTAAAATATTTAAATCTTTTTAAAAAAAATCAGAATAAGGAAAATATAGATCGAAGGATATGTGGACAGATTAAATGCATTCTGGTCAGACGATCTGGCAATTACTTATTTTGATACGGTTTTGGAATTATTGTTGATTATACACGAGAAGTAATGGGTAATGAATGAGAGCCTAGAGTATTGCAAAAGGGCATAGATACTATTTGTCTTCAAAATGTGGCTAAAATGAGGACAAGCTGTCCTAACTTTAACACACACAGAGGTAGCTGAACAAATTACTGAACTATCAATATGTAAACAATTTGGGGATTAGAGCATGGATTTGTCCACAGCACTTGATATTAAACCAATTTCATTTCTTTCTTTGAAAAGGTCATTTAATCTGTCATAAAAGGAATTCATCAACTTTAAAGCAATTTGAATTTTGCTGGAGTCCAATGTGAGATTTAAGGAAAGGGTATGTTGTAAATGAAACCATTCTGAACGCACCTGAACTCATGTCCCAGTTTTGGCTGGGATAGAGTTAATTTTCTCCCTAGTAGCTGCTGCAATGCTGTGTTTTGGGTTTAGTGTGAGGATAGTGCTGATAATACACGTATGTTCTGTTGTTGCACTTATCCCAGTGAAGGATTTCTCAGTCTCCCGTGCTCTGTCAGAGAGAAGGTGCACAAGAAGCTGGGAAGGAAATGGCCTGGAGACCCAACACCAACTAGCCAAAAAGATTTTCATAGAATTGTTCTGGTTGGAAGAGACCTTTAAGATCATCATACCCAACCATTAGCCCAGCACTGCCAAGTCACCACTAAACCATGTCCCTCAGCACCACATCTCCATGGCATTTACATTACTCCAGAGATGGGGAACCCACCACTGCCCTGGCCAGCCTGGGCCAGGCCTTGACAACCCCTTCAGGGAAGACATTTTTCCTAATGTCAAATCTAAGCCTCCCCTGACTCAACTTGAGGCCATTTCTTCTCATCCCATCACTTATTCCTTGGAAGAAAAGACCGACCACATCTGGCTCCAACCTCCTGTCAGGAAGTTGCTGAGATCGAGAAGGTCTCCCCTGAGCCCCTTTTCTCCAGGCTCAACAACCCCAGGCCCCTCAGCCGCTCCTCACCACACTTGTGTTCCAGACCCTTCTCCAACTCTGTTGCCCTTCTCTGGCCATGGTCCAGCCTCTCAGTGTCCTTCTGGGAGTGAGGGGACCAAAACTGAACCCAGGATTCAATGGGAGATCTTCCCAGTGCCCAGTCTAGGGGGATGATCCCTGTCCTAGTCTTATTGGCCACACTAGTGCTGATCCAAGCCAGGATGCTGGTGCCCTTCTTGGTCACCTGGGCACACTGCTGGCTAATGTTCAGCCAGCTGTTGACTAACACCCCCAAGTCCTTTTCTTCTGGGCAGCTTTCTAGTCACTCAGCCTCAGGCCTGGATCATTGCCTGGGACAGTTGTGACCCAAGGGCAGGACCCAGCACTTGGGCTTGTTGATTGATGGCCTTGGCCCATCGATCCAGCCTGTCCAGATCCCTCTCTAGACTCTCCCTACTTTCAATCAGATCAACATACCTACCTAACTTGATGTCATCTTCAAACTTACTGAGGGTGCACTTGATCCCCTCATCCAGATCATTGATGATAAAGATATTAAACAGAACAGGACCCAGCACTGAGCCCTGGGGAACGCCACTAGTGACCAACTGCCAGCTGGATTTAACTCCACTCACAACCACTCTTTAGGCCCAGACAACAAGAGAATTTTTTACTAAATGAAGAATACAACTACCCAAATTATGAGCAGGCAGTTTCTCCAGGAGAATACTGTGGGAAATGGTGTCAAAAGCTTTATCAAAGTCCAGATAAAAAATATCCACATCCTTCCCCTCATGCATGAAATAGATGGCAGGTCACCTTGTCATAGAAGGAAATGAGATTAGCCAAGCAGGACCTGCCTTTCATAAATCCATGTTGACTGGACCTGAACCCTTGGTTATCCGTTATGTGTCTCATGAGGACACTCAAGATGATCTCTGCTCCATACCCTTCCCTGGTACTGCAGTCAGACTGGCAGGTTTGTAGTTCTTGGGATCCTCCTTATGGCCCTTCTCATAGATGAGAATCACATTTGTTAACCTTCAGCCCACTGGGACCTCCCCAGTTAGCCAGGACTGCTGATAAGGGACGGAAAGTAGCTTGGTGAGCACTTCTGCCAGCTCTCTCAGTACCCTTCAGTGTAACCCATCCAGCCCCAGAGATCTGTGTGTGTCTATGTCATGTAGTACGTAACTGATCATTTCCTTTTGGATTATGGGAGCTTAATTTTGTTCCACATCCCTGTTGTCCAGATCAGGGTCCTGTGAGAGAACCACTGGTCTTACTATTGAAGACCAAGACAAAGGCAACATTCAGTACCTCAGCTTTTTCCTCATCCTTGATCATCCAATAGAGGATGGAGATTCTCTGTATCCCTCCTTTAGCTGTTAATGTATTGATATAAACATTTTTAATTGTCTTTTATGGCAGTAGCCAGATACCATACCATAAGATGTTATGCTCAGTTTATAAATTAGGGTAAGTTGGCTGGGAAGGGTGCACAGCTGCTCAGGGATGGGCTGGTATTGGTCACTGGTGGTGAAATTAAATTGTGAATCACTTGTCTTGTCTTGGGTTTTATTCATTTTTTGTTGTTGTTGTTATGTTTCTCTACATTACTATTAATAATGCTACTATTATTATTGTATTTTATTTTTATTGTTGTTATTATATTTTATTTTTGTTATTAAACTATACTTATCTCAACCCACATGTTTTACTTCCTTTTTCTGAGTGGGCAAATATCTGCGTGGTGCTTTGTTGCTCACTGGAGTTAAACCATGATAATGTACAGCTAAGACAGCAGCAAAGTTTTATTGAAAATATTTTTTTGTAAATGTCAGTAGTCAAACTTGGAGAATTCCTCACAATTTAGGCAAAGGCAAAGTCTTTT
>WTSP01003821.1:18515-36507 GCA_025331215.1 Actenoides lindsayi | reverse complement strand
TTGTATACATGGAGTTTTTTTTTTTAGTTTGAACAAAAAAAACTTTTTATATTTACGGACAAAACACGGGAAAAAACACAAAGCCGGGCCAATTTAACCTTTTGAAATGTGCCCCCCCCCCCCCCCCCTCCCCAACAGGGAAAAACCTCTGCAGCCAGTGGGTTGGGATCCTTTTCTTTGGGTCTAATCTTCAAATTAAAATTGTGTGATCTAAGCACTGAAGCCAGGTCTTTAAAACCATGATGCAGGATTAAGATTAAGATTTTAGAACAGGAATATTTTAATCTGTTTTACTTACATTCTTGTGTTCCGGACTCTCAGTGCATCCCTGTTGCCTTTCTGGCTGTGACCAAGAGATCATAGGGACTTTACCTAGAAAAAACAAGTGAGATCTCAAGATGAGTTTCTCACATGTTTGTGTAACTTAGAAAACTACAAATCCTTGCAAGACTAGCATTAAAACCTAAGCATTCAAAAGTCTTAATGTCTTCAACCTTTTTGTCTTTGACTGACTGATCAATTTTTATTTTTACAGCTCATCCAAAAGCTGTAAAGAACAAGAATAACAAGAATGAAAGCTGATTTGCCAAGACTGGAAATGAAAATGATAAGGAACATTTTACTAGAAAGTGACTCATAATTCTCCACATCTCCTTTATCAGTTTGAGATATGATGGGAATGATTAGATATTTGTCTTGTTGTGAGTGACTGCCAGATGATGGGTTATTCAATACAGAGCACCAATGCTCTGAGCTCATCAGGCTCTTGCTGAGGTTGATTGAGGTGCGGTGATTGCGTTGACCTATCTTAGTCAAGAGATGTTCATTGACCCTACTGATTATGATATGAAAAAATAATGTATTAATTAGTATTAGTATTATTATAAGCAGCCTAAATGGTTTGGTCTCATTTTCAGTATTAGATTACATATCCAGGCCACAGGTTTAACACATATGCGTTTAGGCAGAAGCTGATAATGCTAAGATAGGATAAGACAAAGCCTGAAAATACTTCTTTTAAAATCACCAACCTTCAACAACTCAAGCCAAGTCTGGCAGAGAAGGGATAGTAAGGAACATGCCCAAAATATTATCACAAAATAAATCATTGTCTGTGGGTAAGTTAAACTGGAGAGCTCAGCTCACTGCAATTTTCTTCTGTGATGAGCAGAAAGATGTACTTGAATCCAGTTGCCATAAAGGTTAATATGTTCTATTCCACTACATGATGCAACTGGAGAAACTTTACTTACTACAGGTTGCCTGGTAGACTTATGATAAATAATTCCTCTTACTTTAGTGGAAACAGGAAGATGAGCATTGGCTTGTCCAGGTGTTAACTATTGCAGCAAACTTAACAAGTAAGAAAAATAAGAATCAGGAAGAAGAGGAAGCCTGAATAACTTCTTCATAAAAGTATGGTTGCACAGAGCCCTGGAGGGATGTTTAGTATGAAAATAACACACTGAAACAAGCAGGCTTTTGTATTTCTTTAAGGACATTCAGGTTATTCCTTCCCAGCACACATCAGTAAGGGATTGCCTAAGCTTTATTACTTTTTTTTGGGGTGTGATTTGTCCTTCCATCAGTTTGCAGTTCTTAAAATGACATTTGCAATGTTACCAATTTCCATGGCCACGCTGGTTTCCTCTTCCTGGCAGCTGGTGTTTGCTTATAACAATGCTCATTGCACATTACACGTCCTCTGGGCCTATTTTCTTATTCTCCCTGCAATCCAATGAATGGTCCATGACATTATTAGAGGCTCACTAATTTCCAACCAGCTATTGTTCCCCAGATCAGTGCTTTGAATGTGATGACTCAGCAGGCAGTTCCTCAGTCCTAAAAATCTTGGGTTTGATAATGATTTCAATCCAGTTCAGCACTGCAGAAAGGGTGCTGTGTTGCTGAGTCAGCACAGACAGGGAGAGACCCTTATCTATCTAAAAGAAGCATAGAAGGAGGGGAAAAAAAAAAAAAAAAAAAAGAAAGAAAAGAAGTACAAAGAAGTAAATTGAAAACACATCATGAATTTTGAAAGGAAAAGGGATGATCGTGCCACAGTGAAGCAGAGCAACCCTAGAATTCTTAAGGGACAAGAATGTCCACACTAATTTCACATGGCCCCACCTTCATCTCAGCCACCAGCCAGCCTCTGTAAAACCAAACTCCTGTTTTCTAGCTTTCTCCATTTTGAGGAAGAATTTGACTTCTTGGCCAGACCTGTACATCTCATCATCATGCTCTGCCTTCCTCTCTATTGCACAGCTACTTGAGTTAGTATCCAAGGAGGGACGTGTGTATGTCTTGCAAAAGAAATGTAAATGCAAACCCAAAATAACAGACCTATTCCCACACAGTTTTCAAGCAAGGCAAAGTATAGACTTGGCTGCAAACTTTCAATACCTAATTTCAGTCCTGATTATAAAATAAAAGCACTATATAAACCAGGAACTTTTTATTTACTCATGCTAATGTTAAGTAAGTTCACCTCCCTCACTTTCATTTTCTTTGCACAAAAACATTCAGTCACCAAGACATAAAAAATTATCCCTGGCTTCTCTTGCTCAGAGGTTAGATGTTCTTTCAATTAGATATAATTAATAAATGCAGTCCAGTATCACAATATGCTCCCAAGAAAATGGCATGTCTTGACTATGCTTATTGAAAATAGCATTTTATTTTTTTTCCCCACTACAGTCAATATATAAACTATTCCTTTTCTGGATTATAACTAATTGCTGAAGGTCAGTAATTAATCTCTTTGTTTTACAAGACAGGCTGAACTTAACTGCACTGAACCATAGTGACAGAGGGGAATATACACAGCAAGGTTTTCTTCAACACTGAATGCAGAAGGAATTCTGCTATGCAAGAGTGGTACCAAGCTGCTAATGAGACCCAACTGCCTCATTTAAAGAGGCCCCTCTGGAAACCCTGGAGCAGACTATCATATCTGCACAGCCCTCCACCAGCCATGAAAAGATGTCTTTTCTTGCATAGGCATTTCAGGAGCAGATGAGAATTCACAACCCAGTACCATCCTGTTTCCTTTTATTGTCCTCGGATGGTGCCAGCCCATGTACTCAAAATCTTTTTCTTCACTTCTCAGGTGCTTCCTGCCTGCTGATGTGGGGAAATGTTTAACCCACATAAGCAGTGTGACATGTGAATTATTTCTCTCAAAAAAAAAAAAAAAAAAAGAATTGTGATTTTAATCTCATCCTGGAAATAATATCTATCTGAAATACCTTTATCTGTACAATGAAAAGAACATTGAGAGCTTCCACACTTCTGCAGGCAAAACTTTTCATGACCCTTTTTGCATGGATAAGAGCAGGAACTCAAGGACTCTGGTTTGACTCTAAAAGAGATTACTGAAAATTTTTTTCCCAACACCTTGATTTTTTCAAGCTCATGCAGTGTTTTTCACTTTTTTCTATTTAAACATGAAATAATCAGGGTACTTACAGTGCCCTCCCCAGGAAAAGCTGCAAGCTGTTGCCTGTTTCTGGGGTTCTGAGTTTCCAACATAGAGCTTGCTATGAACTCCAAAGATTTTCACCCCCTTGACTTGGTGTTGTAAATTTTAATGCTTGCTTCTAGCAAATGGAAAGCTGCATCTGTTTCTAGTTTGTAAGGCGTGCTCTAGAATGGCAAAAAAAACCACAAAAAACAAACAACAAAAGGTACGCTCTCCACCACTCCTGCAAATACTACATGAGGAGTGGATTAAGCAGTGCCTTGTGTTTCGAAGTAGGAAGGCAATGAAAACATGCATTGTAGTGCTGCCAAAGAAGATGTTGACAATGCAAACAAAGCAGAATTCCCCATAACCTGCAGCTCATACTGTATCTCTTCAGCTAGATTTCATCAGCCTGCAAAGATTGATTCACCTTTCAGGAGAAATGTGAATTATGGAATCACAGCGGTTGGAAACTTTACGTGGGAAGTTGTGGCCTGGGGGTTTGATCCAAGTCCTGTGTTTATGAAAGACAAGACATGTCATTTTTAAAGGAAGAACTCACCATCTTTCCTTGTGAAATTGTCCCACCTCACACAAATACAGAGCTGACAAGATGGGAAGCAGTCTCCACATCCAAATTACAAGTCAGATCCCTTCCTTCTATAAGATAACACAACATTCTCAGTCTCCATTTACCTGAAAGCACCCATGGAGTGTGACACAAACTCATACTCATCTCAGGTTCACTGAATTATATTCTTCAACTACTAAGCTATTTATGAATAAGATGCAACCTGTCCTGTACACTATGAACTCTTCCTGGCATGTAGATCTGGGTTGCAGGTATCTCTTAAGCATGCACTTCCCCCAGATAGCAACTTGGAATTGTGCAGAAAACAATCCAAATGTTTTACAGTGCAAATCACTATTAAGTTGTGCCAGGGGAGGTTTATCATAGAACCATAGAATCAGTTAAACCTTTTGACCTCATATGGTACTTTTCCATGGTGACCAACCACACCATATTTCTTCCTAAGGCTCTGTTAATGTCCATGGAAACTGATTAAGGGTGAGAAGTTTGCAGCCCCTGCTGTTTGGTCCAGATGTATGCAACCTCCAGGTATCTACTAGGAGAGAAATCATCAAAGCCTTTTCAAAGCAATGCCCCTAAGAGTCAGCATAGTTGGATAAATACACACACTCCAAACCTTTCAATCAAAGTGAGGAGGGAAATCAAATGATGAATGGTAAGTGTGGTCCAGATTTACTTCATGAGTTAATCATCCTGTGAAAACACATGCCTGGGTAACCATCCAACAGAACAAACAACTGTGACCACTCCTCTCCTGCCTTGCTAAATATTTGCTTCTCCACAACTTCTACTACAGAAAAAAAAAATGCATATGTGTTCCTGTTTCTATTCTCTTCTGGGTTTTCTTCCTTATTTTTTTTTTTTTTTCTTTCTCCTTTGGCACATTTTTAGCTCCCAGTTGCATTATGTTAAAACAAATAGACCACACCCCAACAAAGCCATTCTGCCTTGAAATGGGTTTTGTGTTAGTGTTCAAAGCAATTACATTTCAGAAACCAATATTCTTTACAATTTTAAACATAGAGCAATAAACAAGATGATTCTCTATTAAAAACCAGGGGTGTTTCGCCATAAAGGGAATAGGAAGAAGAAGTCTCAGAAGAAATATTCCTCCAGCAAATATTTCTGCTCTCTAAAATGCATCACTTCCATAATTCATTCTGTGCTCTGTGTAACACACATGATTGTCCTGAAAATGAGCATTTAATTAGTGCTCTAGTACAAATACCCACCGCCTCCTGTGTTAATAACTAACATTTGGGGCTGTAAATGTTTATCAGGTAAATACCATGTAATTATAAGGATCCATCCGACCTTAGGCATGGAAAATGTGTGAGATGAATTTGCTGGCTCCATCACCCAGTGAGACAGAGAGATCAATTGATGGCATAACATAGTGCTAGCAGAAGATGTTAGAGGTCAAGGAAAGGCCATAAACCCATTCTCGAGGGAATGAGTCTCAGGCGTGACAACGACAAAGCACAACAGTGATTTTTATGCAGTTAAAAGTGACCAAAAGGGGTTTCCCATAACCAGACAGTGTATTTTATCAGCAACATAGTAGGGGTGGCTAGGTTGTGTGAAATAGCCTGGCCTCAGTGCTCTTCACCAGGCATTTGGAGGCTTGTCCTAAAGAGGAGTTCAAGGCAATGTTTCTGGAGCCAGCAGCTTTCCAGTGTTGTGTGGACAGAGACAGGACCCCAGGCAGGCAGCAGTATAAGTTTCAGGAGCCCAGAGAAACACTATGCAAGGAAGAGCTTGATTCTGTACCAAGCAGTAAAGAAGATAGTAGCTCTGGAGGCAAATAAATTTATATGTGTTTTCAGATGGATTTTTAGCACGCACTAAAAAGAAATTGCTACGAGTTAAGCCTCCCTTTTCCAGGGGAGACATGTAACCAGAATTCATTAACCAGAAGGTTGCTGTACCACTGCTGGTTATGAATTTTTACAATTGTTTATACAAATATGCTCAATTTATACAAACAGCTCAAATAAACATTGTCTCAAGCCCGAATTTACACTGTAATTGCCTGTCACCCACTTCAGGCAGCCAGCCGTGGCTGTGCCTGAGGGACTCCACATCCACACTGGAGTACCCCCCATACTTGACAGCCCCATACCTAAGAGCAGGCACTTAGAAAATAAGGCACTGGAATCCCAGGTACATCTCATTTCCATGGCCTCAAGTCCACATCTTCTAAAAAAGTGCTCTAGGCACCAGTCTGTAATTAGCCTCTGGAATAGGCAACTGCACCAGTCAGCAAAGATTAATCTGGAGAAGAAAGTCAGGTGATAAAATGGTCTGACTCAACTCAATCCTCAGCTGAGGAGATGACTTAAGTTTTGGACTCTGGATTTGAATATATTTGATGCCCACAGGGGACCGTGCTGAGGGTAAAACAGGATTGTATAGGCACAAACTGTTCTCTGGGATGCTCTTTTCCTTCCCTAAGCTGGATTCATCTGGACAGATGTTGGCATCTAAGTCTATAAATCTGTATATCTGAAAAAGTGAACATAAAAATGTCATTTTTAGAGCCGATGGAGACGTATGGCACAGAGACACTGAGGAACATATTGCAAGTCAGGGTGTCCAAAAGTCAACATCTAAAATCTGTCAGAAGAATCATCTTTTAAAACGCCTACAGCTCTCCAAGGAGAGAAAGGAGTCCAGGGTGACTAGCTCAGATAATGTTGTCTCCAGCATCATTGGCTGCAGCTACCAGAAGTCAATCTAACATTTTGCCTGTCAGATCAAGCACTGAATTAACTTATTTTTCATCAATCTTACATTGTCTGTGTCTCAGTTTCCTACCTGAAAGTAGAGAGCAGTGTAACACCTCACCCGGGCTGTGAAAAATAACACCTTTCATGTTTGTGCAGGTCTCAGTTACTGTGGTGACAAGAACCTGGAAGAAGTTATTACACTCCTGTCTTCAGCTCTTAGAGGGTTTGAGAAGCATTCAGTAAATTAGACAGGGAGCTAGAGGAAAAGTAAGGTAAACTGTTGATGAGCTGCCCAGGTGAAAAAGTACTAATAGACTGAAAAAAAGAGTGCTGTCCTTCTGAGGAAAATACTAATGCAATCAAAAACTATGGCTGAAACACAGCTCATCAGATAGAAAGGGAAACAAAGGTTGCAGAGGCAAATACTGGTTTCTGATTTCAAGTTAGAACACAAATTTTCACCATCTGCAGTGAATCAGAAATTGTGAAAATGTGAAAGCCAGCTCTATTTCAACATTCAAGTATGTAGCTTTAATTCCAGCATCTTGAAAAAAAAAAAAAGATTAAAATTAGCTTTTTAGAAATGAAATGGAATTTGGGGGGGAAAAGGATATTTACTTAATTTAAAACAAAACAAAACTAACAATCAGATTTTTCTAGTCCTCAAAAATAAATGTTGGGGAAAAACCTAACAAATATCTTTTCAGTGTCACTGATGCTGATCTTCATTTAGTAGTGAAATAGACTTTTTGTTGAGTTCAAGCTTCTTCATCTCACTTTGAAGGCATTGGAAAAATGGTTGTTAAGTTGCATCAAAATATATCCCATATATAGGCCCAGATATATATTGCTGAAAGTTTTGTGTTGACTGAGAATATGCTACTGGGCAAATACTATACAACATATATTCCTTTTAGGATACAGTAAGCAGTGAAAGTAGAGCTGAGGAGAGAAAGCTTTTCAGGAGAAGAAGAATTTGTAGTGATTTTGAGCCCAATCTGCCACTCTGAACCTTGGCAGGAAACCTCTAAAGTTTGTCAGGTTTTGTGCTCTTGGTGCACGGGGAAGAAACACTTTCATCACATGAAATGCTTATTCCAAAAGGTGTGATTTTAAAGGTCAAAACAAGATCCTAATGGGTGATGATGGCAGGGAGTTAACTATGACTTGTAGCAGATACGTGCTTCATTGACAGTTTATGGGATGGAAGCCCAGTCTGCAGCCAGCTCAGTCCATCTGAGTGATTGGTGTTGGCAGAGGCAGCAGGTAATTTGGAAGCCAGGTATGCAATGCATCTCGGGATGTTCATGGGTGTGCAGGTCCAAGACCACTTTCAGACACCTCCTGCCAGGTTAGTTACTGTTGTTCAAGTCCTGCCCTGGGTGATATTTCCTCCCCTCAAGTGCAGGAAATGTGTCCTTCAACACGGAGCCCCTCTGCACACAAGAGCTGGCAGTCAAGATTATCCTTCCAGCTTCTCTACCTGGCAGCCTTTTCTGGGATAGGGAGAGAATATTTATTTTTATGGTGAGGTGCCCTCTGCCCTTGTTTTTGATAATTATGCTGCACAGGAGAAGTTGTCCCTGATACTAATTAGCCAGCTGGCATTAAAGGAATGTTTTGCTTCATTAAAACCAAGTTGGGGGATTATTTTTTTTCCCCCTCCATCTCCACATGCTGTGCCACTGTCATTTCAACAGGCTCTCTTCCTGTCAGACTGGACTTATTCAAGATGTTTGGTAATTAAAAAAAAAAAAAAAGACGAGAGAGAGAGAGAAAGCAGACTTTTTAATTAAAAATAACCCCTGAGGAATAACCATTCCTCAACTTACTATTTGTTCTGAAATAGGAAGGTTCTTACTTAAATGTTAAATTATTCTTTCTTCATTCTTGACTACAAAGAGGGAGGGGCATAGGCTGCTCATGGCCTTTGAGGACATGACTGTCCAGTTTGCTTGATCAGTCATTCACATTAGCAAGAAGCTACTAAGGGTATGTATTTTTATGATGTTTATTTGTTTTCAGGATCACAAAAGCTTGCACCTTTGACAACTTTTTGTGAGCTTCAGTCACAGAGCCATAGCTCACAACCACACTGTCTGCAAGACTCCTTTTCCTCAGAAAACTTACACTGTCTGAACCAAAATACACTTTCTGCTTGCTGCCATCAGAGCAGCAGTCAGTAATCACACTTCTTACTGTGATACCCAAGAGGGTTTCACGTACTTGTAGTGACATCAAATTTCAAGACAAGTGTATTAACCTGTCTGCTACCCATGCTTGTCAGAGCCTGGTTTTCATGTACAATGAATGGAGATGGGTGGAGGTTACATCCAAATAATCTATTCCGATGACGTGCTTATTCATCTCCTCTGATTACTCAAAGCATCCTGATTACAGTGGTTGGATTCAACTCATGTATCATTCACTGGTGGTAACAGACATTTCCCTGGGAAGCAGTCACCCCTGTCTCCTCTGTAGTCAGTCACTGGAAAGGAATATAAACCTCCAGGATGCAGCTCAGGGGGTCTATTCTGGATGTGCGTTTTAAGATGGGACAAACGGTGCTCTACACCCCAGGGGAGCCCCAGAGAAACAGTTGAGATACACCACCTCTACCACAGACATCTCTATTTTCACAGTTGATATTTCAGTCATTCATTCTTCTCTTATTTTCACATAGTCCAGCAGCACCTAACTCAATTTGAGGTGACACATTAGGAGGGCTGATGATGAGCACCTTGGACTTACACCCACTGGTTCCTGTTGTTCCTGACAGCTTTGAAACTTGACTTCAGCAAAGCCTGATGTGAAAAATGCTGCCTGGCATAAACATTACCCCACCTAAGAAATCCAGGGCAGCCAATTCCTTTAAATAAGCCCATGAATGGGTCTCATCTGTACCCTGTTTCTGGAAATCTCAAAAGTAAGCACTTTCCCCATTTCTTCAGATGAACACACGGCCTGTTAAATCTCTGCTTTGAGAAAACATTCCTCAGCACAGCAGCCTCATCTCCATTTAATTGTCCACTGAATGTCATTAGCTAGTCCTCTCCTGCCTTGTCCCTAGTCACCATTCTGGTAGCAGCTGGATTAAGCAAACAGGAGCCCAACAAGTTCAGCTTAATTTGCAACCTTAAAATAGAAAGTTCCTGGTGGAAAGCTGTTGATCTGTGACATTACATTAAAGGCTTTTTCCCACCCTGGGATCTGCCTGGTGCATTAAAGCCTACCCTGGAAAGTAGTGTGGACCAGAGGAGTAACAGTTTTGATTGCCTGGGAAAGAAGGCACTGAGAACCCAGACATAGTGAAATGTAGAGAGGGTTTTTTTTCCTCTTTACAAGCATTAGGGCTGTGCTGAATACAGACAGGGTCTCCCATTCTGTTCTGTCATTGTAGCTACAGAAGTGAGCTCTAACAAGGACTAACAGAAAGTGTTATTTCCAACTCACGTCACTATCTTGTTAAGGAAATCATTGCCTGCCACTTTACCCTTAACCAGTCTTTGAATGCTCTAAGTTTGTTGTTGCTTGAAAGCAAATCAGTAGACTGGCCTTTGATGGGGACACAGAATCAGAAGAAATGGTGATCTCTCCCAGACGTGCCCTTGTTGAAGGTGAACAAGAGATATGGCACCTGGTCAGGAAGCAGAGTCTTCCTGCCCACCCCTCCTCTGTCCTATGTACTTACAACCCACACAAAGCTCCTCAACATCTCAAGGTTGCGAAAGGATTTTTGCTTGTGCTGGCAGGAAGTACCATTATCCTATTTTCTTCTTATTTCACAGAATAATATGAACAGATTAATGTGAACAGCTGAGCCAAGTGTGCTCTTACTAATTAGAAATAGAGAGCAGAGAAGTTTTAGGGTAAGGTAAAAACCAGAGGCATTTTGCCCCAAAGCAAGGAAGGGATGCACCTGCAGAAGCAGCAGATCAGCTTACATGTAAAATTGTGAAATACGAGGCTTTGCCACGACAGATCTTAGCAATTCTTGACAAATCAATCTTCTGTCTGCTCCTTCCTTCTTGTCTTCAAAGCCTATGAATTCATGACAAGGATGTGATGAAAACTAAGATGTGAGTTTGACTGTTCCTGAGGCTCTTTCGAAACACAGGGCACCTTTGTGTCAGATGCTGTGCACAATCAACTCTACAAAACAGCCTGGGCAATGAACGTTTGAGTTTTTCAATGACACACAGCCAGTATGTTGCATAAACAAGACTTAAATGTTGAGTTCCAACCCCATGCCCTAAATCTGCTGCCAGCATCTGGCTTAACTCTCCATAGAACATGATCAAATACATTCAGACCCTTAGCCAGAGTTTTACCCATAAGGAAAGGTGCAGTAATACTCAGGAGTAGAAGAAGGGAAATTCCTTTTTTTTTCAAGTGATTTCATGTTTCAAAGAGGAGGATTTGGAAATATCCTGAGAGACCAAGATTTTTCAGAAAAATCTCTCTCAGCCACACTCAGAACCTTTCCCCCCATTTTAGTCTTTCCCAAACAGCTTGATCTCTCTTTTTATGTGTCACTCAAAGAGAGAGCATAAAAATGCCTGGTTATTGTAGATATGCAAGTTTCTTTGTTTTGTTCTGGTTTTTTGATTGATTTTTTTTCCCCCCCTGAAACCACTTTAAATACAGATATAAACAAAAACCACTGTGGTTTTCTTTCACTGGAGCATATTGCGCTAACAGGGCAGTGCCATCGCTTCCTGGGAAGAATCTGTGTGTCAACACTAAAAGATGTGCTGGCTTGTGTAATGCTCTCCCCTGTGTCACCTAGAGGGCACATTTCTATGCAATGCAGATGTGGAAAAATTGTGTCCCAGCTTCTTCTGCTGTTCTCTTAACCTTAATCTCACCTGACCTACCTTTCGGACCGAGAGATGTGTACAGATCACCAACAAAGAGAGCAAAAAAGTTTTAAAAACTAAAGATGTGAAGCAACAGAAGGGAACATTATGTCAGAGATGTGTGGCAAAAGCCATTTTTTCCTGCTCAGCAGGGTTTTGAAACACAGCATTAACCTTGAAATTTTACTATGCTGATGGAAAATACTTTTAGATGGATGCATAGTTTGTTGGGGCTTTTTTTCATTTATTTCTTTTTTTCCTTTCTCTTTGAAAACATCTCACAGAGACAAGATTAAAAAACCCCACCAGACAGGGTCAGATTTTCTGAGATTTGAGGTCACTTCACTCAAGAACTTCTACCATAATTATTTTTTTAAGCACTGGCAGTCCATCAGGTAGAAGTCTTTATCACAACACCACTTGCAATTGGTCTATGGTACAAGGTCTAAGACAGAGAAGGAACGACTTGCTACCAGGATGGTCGGTAAGGTGATACCAAGTGCATCAAAGCAGATTTTATGACTGCATAAAGGGCATTTTGTCATATTTTGGGTTTTCAATCTAAAGGGAGAGGTGACTCAAATTGCCACTCAAAACTTGGACATCTCACAGTACTACCAGCATCAACTGGCTAGCCTCTTTTACCCTAACGGGGACCTAACTTTTAACTGGTGCTATTGCCACTATATGAACACAAACAATAATCAAGCATAAGAACTGGGGGGATTGCAGATACTGCCTCCCTTCCTGGAGATGTTCAGATGATGTTTCTTTGCTACAGAAGTCAGTAAACTAGTGACAAGAGGAAGACAAGCACACTATAAACACAACTGCACACTCAGGGGGAGACAGTGAACCCGGTACAAAAACCAGTGGACATCCCTTTGAGGTGCTCAAACCAGCTCTGTTTTGGCTAGGTCCAGAACAACTGGATGAATGCCAGACTCACCTTACATGGGATAATTATCATGGAATTCTGGAGTGTAAGTTTTGGCTCTGCCACCACAGCACTCCCATCAGATTGAGCAAATCTCAGCATGTGTCAGTTCCCCAGCTTGTAATTTAGGGATTTGAAGGTCCACCCACAGCTTCAAAATACTTTTGGAGTTAGCAAAATGGTAGATGTGTAAACCTAATTTAAAGCAAACTGATTGCTGATGAAATGACTAGTACTTATCTGCACACACATGCTAATTACTGTCTTCCAATGTAAGACTAATTAAGGAAGCTCTTAAAATTCAGTAATACTAGCCTGACATATAAATTGTCTTGATTTTCAACAAGAGACAGATGCTTTGGCTTTTCCTGCATCTCTTCTTCAGTTCCTCTTCCTAACTGTTTTAAGAGTAGTAAGCAAATGAGAAATAGAAAGTGCTGCTGGGTTCTTGGATGCAAGATGTCTTGTCTGTATTTCAGTTCAAGGTGAAGATACGTTCCGTATAGATATTTTCATGTGAGTTGAGGGTTTAACTGTATGTTCAGTAAAGATCTGGTCAGCACAGTGTAAAGACCTATTTTGTTGACAAAATGCAGGGATGGAACTCAACTAACAAACATATATTCATAGTCCATCTGAAATCTCTAGGATACCCAAGACATCTGCACAAGGGTGGCAGAGGTGACCCAAGATTTATGGGGCCCCCTGTTTCTGGAGGAGCTGGAGGCAAAGCAAAATAGCCTCAAGCTCCACAAATGTCACCAAATACTTATCTTCAGGCAATTCAATCAAGCCCCGGGAATCTACTCAGGATGAACTAAATTATACTCTGGGCTCTGCTGACTGCACTGTCTAGCTTTCAGTAGGCTGTAGTGGGAGATTACAGGTCTGCTCATCTGGAGACAACTGTTGGCTAAATTAATTCTAGTCGGGGTTAAGCATTTGTGTCCCGTGCCAACACCAATATTTCAGCACCTTAATCTACGAGTTGAATCATTTGCTAAGCCAAGGTCTCATCTCAGCATTAGTGGCCACATCTGTCCACCCCTCATCTGCTATTCAATTAAAGCAGTTGGTGCAAAGAGAAGAGCTTGCAAATAGCCAATTATTTTATGATGATTATTTGGCAATAACATGTGAAATAACAGCTCTTGTCTATGGCACTGGGATCAAGAGAACACGCTGAGGCTATCGGGACTTGCCCCACTGAAGGAGCAGATGAGGTGTGGCAGGCAGCAAGGAGGTGAAGACATTGAAATGATGTCAGCCTAGAAAATTCTTTCCTTACATGTAAATTTTTCTAAGAATTGTTAGAAACGCCGTGACTTTTTACAGTCTCTTTCTATCGCACTGATTCTTTTGCTAAATCCTGTTCTTTTCAGCTCCTGCTTGTATTGAGTAGTGCTGAGAGACAGAGTTATTTCAGTATATACACAGCAACAAAAGGATGTCTGTCAGACACAGGATGCTCTCTGTTGACAGCTACCAGTCCAACAGTCATAAACAACTTCTGTGCTAAGAATCTTTCTCATATAGACCACTGCTGTAAGAGGCGAATTTATTTGTCCTGTGGCACCTTCAATTCTTGAACTTATAAAAATGAAGATGATAGGTACTAAATAGGTTGACTAATACTACTTACTTGATGAGTTATTAGCAACATTTTTTGCCACTGTCCAAAAAGACTAATGATTAAATTGCCTGGATTCTTAAAATGACCTTTATTATTAGACCATGCTAGATGTGCTTCCAGAAGGAGCTGGTAGTAGAGGTCAACACAAATAATTACCTGGAAAAGCACTATTTCTATTGGCTTCTACTGAATTTTGGTGTTAGGAGTTTTGCTTCGGTCACCGAAGTTTTCCAATCAAAAATAACAAAATAAACCAAAGTAAAGGTAGCACTGCATATCTTTTTAGTGAACACTCAGGCAAAGGGACTATTGACTCACTCTCCACAAACCAGATTCTGACAAATTCAGCTTTTCCACAGACTGAGCACCCAGAGGAGACATGAAATTGTTCAAGCTTTTGGGAAACTAGGACATTTTGCTTGCAAATAAAGGCTTTAAATGAGCAAAGAAAATACTCTAGCTCCCTGCAGACCCCTTTGGAAGGCTGCTGAGAACAGTAGCTCTGCCCACAATTTGCCTCGTTACATCTCTTGGCATAAACACCCAAGTGTCAGTGCCTGTGTCTGACTTGCCACAGCGCCAATCGTTGATAGATTTCTGATGATGTTGAACATGTTGATGGATTTCTCTTTTTGCAAAAGCTCAGGAAGGAAGGGGAAGTACAACATAAGAAAACCAACCAACTAGTTATAGCATTGAGGTCACCAGGCCTACGTACAATAATTTAAACCATGATAACACCAAAAGAGAAGAGATGGGTCCAATCTGCTATCTTCTCTAAGCCCCTTAGGTGCTATACCCTCAAGCTATTCCTTTCTTCAAAGTTTTCAAGTCTTTAATGTTCAGTTTTCAAACCTTCAGAAGGATAATGGGGTTGAATGTCTGATTCTACATGCAGATGAATGGCATGTACTTGTTACGCTTCTTCCACATCTCAAATTTTCATGATAATCTGTTAAATTGAAGAAGGTGTGCCTCAACCTTAACTACATGTTACAAATGCCCCTTGGTACAGACATGGTATTTATTAATTTTTCAACAGGTATGAAACAGCTTTCTGCTTCTTCTGTAGCAGCAGCTGAGGAGCAGTTAAGTGTAATATTTTGCTAATATCCCGTGCATCAACCTTTTAAATCCTTGTCAATAGCTGGATTAATTCTTATTAGTAAACTTTGCAGGGCAGGTCTCCCTGGAAATTGAGTCCAATCAGAAGATTAGTGTCTAACATTGAAGGAGAGCTCTTTGCTTGCTTAGTAAATTGAACTATCCATCATGTTGCTGAACCCAGGCCTAATGGCTGTTAGAAAAACACCCTGGCAATTTGCACAAAGTTCAGCAAGACATATCTACATTCTCTCTAAATAAATGGAAGTTCAGCATGCAATTAAATATTTCAGATGCCTACCTGTGATTATCCTCTTCTTAGGTGTTCATTTGCCCCTGATGTCTTTAAGCATGTTATCCTTTACTATGGCTGTGCTCAGCAAAGGTCTTCACATTGCTTCTAGCATCACCCAGGAGCTCTGTGTTTCCTTTTTCTCCAGCAAAAGCCTGCTTGAGATGAGGTAACTAAATGTTGCTTAGTTCAAAGGACAGGTAGTAGTCCCTGCAATATACTGAGGACTCCACAGTTCCCAGTGTTTTTCCTTTATGTTTATCTGCAATGAAAAAATACAAGATGAATAAGAGAACTTTTAAAGATTTTTTATTCTTTCCCTGCCCATCCTGTAATGGTCTTTTGCTGTCTGACTGCTGACCAAAGACCCAAGTACTGCATTGTCTCTCTGCTTGCAGAACTGCTTGTCTCTCTGAAGTTGCTTTACAAGGTAACATCACAAGAACGGCACCTCCTCTAAAAGCACCTCAATGGATGAACATTGGGCCAACACAAATAAGTTCAAGAAGTTTAATAAATCAAGTTTTTGCTGTATAGGAGACAAGATTATTAATAGGTTGAGACCACTTGAAACTGTTGGCTGAAATAGGTGCATGGATACACCAAGGTTTGCTAGGCTGCTGTCTCTAGAAGGCAAAGGCTATCAGCTACTGGCACAGCTTATAGAAAGAAATGCAATAGAGACTGGACCAGAAGGAGAGTCAGCAGTATAACTGGCTTAATGAGGGAGAAGCTCATGATCTCATCTGTGTTTTCAGAGTAGCCACACTTTCTGGATGATAAATCAAAACCAAATGTCAAAAAGCTCCCTCTCAACAAAGTGACTCATCTGCTCCTTTTCCTGCATCCTACACAGCTGCCATGTGTTTGTGACAAGCTAGGAGCAGCCATTTGGGTACTTATATATCTTTCTAAAGTGTTCAAAGAGAATCATAGGAAGAGCTGAATCAAAAAATCTATTAACAAGCGAAGGACAAAGTGCTAGAAGAGCAGCCACTCAGGTGTGACACCTTCCATATCCATCTAATCATCAGGACCTGCTGCCCCAGGCAGCTCTCAGCAAGGGCCCAGGACCTGAGAGGATCTGGCTCTTTTCAAGGCTATCAAAAAGTTCTGAAAACAGAAGAGAAAACAAGAAAGTCACTAGTAGTTTTCCTTCCCTTTCTCACCTCCCAGGAGGTGTTTTGGTAACCTCTTAAAAAAGCTACACATAGCAGAGGTCTCCTGGGAACTCCAGCTTTCTGTTTGGATCTCAGGATGGTCACAGTGCTCCAACAGGGCTTGAGATCCTCATTTTTGAACCTTTCCTGAAGCCCCAGAGATCCACACTAGTGCTGCTTTTCAGTGTTCTTTACTGTGTGATAGTCAGTGTCAATAGACTTGATTTGGCTGTAAAACGTGGGGGAGAATTCTGCTATTAAAAGATAGGCAGGCGATGCTATTTTAACGCGGCTGAGCACTGGGGGTGCGTAGAGGATGAGCCAATGTGAAGTGACCCAAAAGCAACCCCTGCACTTCTGTAGGACAAGCGGGGTGTATTTTTTTGGGAAGTCACACTGCCTTTCCACTCACTTCATTGCTACTGCCATAGCTGATGCATCTCACCATTTCATCACAGCATCCTTCCCCTGCCAACTCAAAACAGTGTGTTCCAAGTCATTGTGTCCCTCTGCCGCTCCAATTGCGTTTTCCTCTAGCGAGCAATTTTTTTCCCAAAGCTTGTTGTCATGAAAGCTGTCACTGCTGAAGTACGTACGAGCCCTTTGCACTAAACGTGACATGAGCAAAGAACAAAAGCCTTCCCAGCAAATACCGGGGTGATGGAAGTCACCCACGATCACACCAGGGCACGCGATCCTGAGGCTACTTCCAGCTGCCTGGAGAAGGTCTCACCAGTATCCTCTTCCTGGCTTCGTGGTCTGTAGCAGCCAGCCACAACACTTTCATCTGGTTTTGCGTGCCCCTTAATTCTCGCCCGTAAGATTTCAACGCATTCTTCATATCCCCCCCTCAGGTAGAGCTCAATCTATTTCCAGTTGCTCACTAACACAAAGAGCAACTCCACCACCTTGCCTTGCTAGCCCGTCTGTCCTAAAAAGTACATCACCACCCACGACAGCATTCCAGCCATGTGAGCTACCCCACCGTGTCCCAGTAACTGCAACGATATCATGGCCCCGTGACTGAGCATAGGGCTCCAACTCTTTCTGTTTATTCCCCATGCTGGGGGCTCCACGGAGGCAGCAGACTTCCCTGTGGGGAGGGTCTGCCCAGCATATTGGACGCTGCTCCTCTCAGAAGGGAGCTGCCTACAGCTGTAACCCTTCTTTGTTCCTTGTGGTGTGGGTGGGACACATGCAGTAGACCTTTCTGATGGTGG
>WTSP01003821.1:0-18415 GCA_025331215.1 Actenoides lindsayi | reverse complement strand
CGGCCGGTGCGCGCGCCGCGTTTCCCCCTCCCGCCCTGGTCCCGGCCCCGGCCCCGTCAGCCTCTCGGCCTCGCGCCCCGGAGCTGCCGCCTGCCCGCGGCTCTCGCTGCTTGGCCTCGGGCTCTGCTGGCTCCAGAACCCTCCTGTGCGCCTCGGTCTGGCTCCCGGAGCTGCCCCTCGCCGCTTGCGCTCCGGATATGGACGCTGATTGCAAGGCTGGTAATTTCCTATGATCCTTAACCGTAGCAATAATAATAATTTAAAAAAGAAATAATATTTCTACCTAGAGACACCTCGAAGACCTTTTATTGCCTTGCAGTGGGACTAATATTTCTTACTGAGAGCTTTAATGTAAGAGATTCATGTGACTTTCATGGATTCCCATGCATTCAAAAAGGTCCAAGCTTCCCGTCCTTAAAAATATTTATGGATGATAATATGTGAAGGACGATTGATAATAATAATATAGGAAGAGCTGAGCACCCATTGGTGTGTGGCATTGACTGTTGAGGTTACATTGGTGCCTTTATAGCTTCCAGGGGTTACTGAATTTCCGAAGTGGAACAATAAGACACAGGAATACTAACTAAATATATTTTGCAGGATAAAAAGGAAAGGCTAAAGCAGATTTCCAGACATGTCATCTCTTTATTGCCACTGGTAGTGCCCAAACAGCTCGTTTCGCTCTCACTTGTCAAGGTCATTTAAATAACAGAGAACTCGAAACAGGTTTTGAAGACTTTTAGGAATGCCACGGAGTAAAGAATGCTGTAAATTTGAATTATATTCACTTGAGGTGTGTTTGGAGAAACGAATTATCAGGTCCTTAGTGGCTGGTTGGCCTGGTATGGGAAGCTTTGACCTGGATTAGCTTTGTTCTGCTGAATTCATCCGGGGCTGCTGTGGTCACTCAAACCCTCTCTTAGTCCTTGCTGGGCAGGAACCCCCGAGCAGAGGTGGAGCAGCATCCCCTGCGACAGAGATGCGATCGTGTTATCACTGAGGTTAACGTTCTGACAGCAATTCAGAGGCAACCAAGCCCTTCTGAACCTCAGTGGGCTACAGCCCTTTGCCTTGAAAATCCTCAAGTTGTTCTACAGACCTGTCTGAGGATAATGAAGGCTTCCCAGCAATCCATGACTAGTGCCAAAAGTAAGCAGTTGATTACTTAACAGTTGGCATATGAGGCTGATTAAAAATCTTTCCCCAGGTGTTGTGCGTGACCTTGTGAGTAAAAGCCATCATCCTTCTCACACCCGGTCACTTTCAAGTAAAACATTAATGTAGCAGCACAGAGGCAGCAGATTCAAGACTAGCTCCTTAAGTGGTATAAATTTGTGCAGCTCTTCCAACGGTGGCATTATAATGAATATTTTTCCCTTTGGGAGACTGAAAATGCAGGCGTGGAAAACACAACATCTTGGTGGAAGCCACTGAAATCTCTCTGAAATGCTGGCACCACGTGCACAGGTGAACCATATGTGCCATCCTTGTCCAGGCAGGAACAAATAAATACCTCCAGCTGCTGTGATTAGATCAACTAACCCTTGGGTAATGTGCAGTCCAAAAGGCACCTGGACTCACTATTTGGTTTATAGATAATTGATTCCTGTTGCTGCAAGTCCAAAATCTACTTGCTCCAAGAGATAGCTGTCTTGTGAGTTCTACGGACCTCGGTGGTCCTATTCACTGATTGTGACTGATAGGTACTAGGTGATGTTCCAATAACCCAAAGGTGAGGTGGAGGTAAAATTAGGTTGATTAGCCTGTCCCATGCCAACTCTAACAATTCTTTTGGCCTCAGCAATTTGTCATGGGCACACTATTAATTAAGGCTGACTTAACAGTGCTCTAAGATAATTCTAACAGTGCAGAGTTTTGAATGAACTTTATTTTAATACTCCATTCAGGTCCATCACATCATCTGACTGTTGATAAAACTAAGGAAATGAAAGATTGAAAAGGCAGCTCTGAGCTCAAGAAATGCAAGAAAACTGCCTTGGACTAGAAGCACCCTAAACAATATTAACTGAGGAAACCATACTTTAGTCTCCCTTGAATTGCCCCAATTATATTTGGATCCTTGACAGCAAAGGGAAGGAGAAGGGAAGAGAAGAATACTGCAAACAGAGTAAGTAATTCGTATCTCTTGTAATTTTCATCTCTCTGTGACAGTGAAACTATTTATTTGCTGTCCCATATTATGTCTCCAAAGTTTTGTAGGTCTTACCAAGATGAAGTTGGGGTTTTCTGTAATATATACAACGTTTCAAGTAAAAACAATGCCATCAATAATATCACTGTCATAACATCATCGTTGTAGTAAACCTAAACCTACTTAATTTCATTTGTTGCTTATGTAAACTTTTCCAGAGCTTTTGTTTTGAAGTACTTCTGCAGAGGTCATAATAAGTGCTGATATGACACGTTTTTCGGCATGAGCTCTCTCAGATAAAAGCAGAGAGATTCACTGGATGATCAGTTTTGTAATGATTTGGATGGGGGATTCATTATTTATTTAGTATTTTGAAACATTGTGAGCAAGTTTCCTAGAGTGCTTTGGAAACAAAAGGCCAGTGTTTCCCTGGAGTGAAGTCATGGTGAATTGCAGTTGATGACTGCACAGAACCAAGCAAAGGAGCTTCAAAATACCTCCATGAAATAATTGGGAGGTGGTTCAAAGAAAGCAAAGGGATAAAATAATTTGTTTGCCAGTACAAAAAGAATCTGTCTCCAAGCAGGAATCTAGGAACAGATTCCCTTCCCTGCCAGCCAACAGCCTAAACAAGCAGTAGTCTTGACACAAAATATAGACACTGAGTTATTTTGTGCATCTCAGTCTTCAGAGACATATTTTTGACCCACCTGTATCATTTCAGGGCTGCCAGGCAGCCATTAGTCTGGAATGAGCTGGCCCTTGTACCTCAGAAGGTGAAATTTGCAATCCTCACCCTCCCAAGTCTCTGAATATGCTCTGACTGCTGCCCTCAAAATGTCTTCTGACATTAGGGATGATGGAGTTTAACCAAGATGAAGTGTCTCTGCCTACTCACCGTGTAAGCAGGATACAAATGTGAAATTAAAAGATGCTGAGAAAATAAAAAAGCCCCAACTGTATGCACTTGGGGTGACTTCCATCCAAATCCAAAGAGGGGTTCATGGGGGGGGCAGCAGTTCAGCAGTACACTACACATGTTTTAGTTATGCAAAATATACAGAAATTGGATGGGGGTGTAGTTAAAGACTTAGAAGATCAGCACCTGTTGAAAGAGATACAGGAACTGACCGTGAGAGCACTCAAAGACCATTTTGATGGTTTCAATTATTTCTAGGTTTAAAGGGTAGTTTTTCCAGTATATCTGACTGATATGAAGAAAGAAGAGCACCTCAGTTATTCCAAGAGATTTATTCCTCTTCTACCATATGAGTTTTGCACTCATCATCATCACTTCTGGCCCTTTGTTTACAATCCTCAATTTGTTGATCTCTTGCTAAGAAAGCTCAACATTTTATAAAAGATACAGAGAAAGTCTTTTCTCCCCTGCCTCAGTTTCCCCCAGAACCCTGTCTTGCTTCCCTGGGCTGTGAGGCACAGAGGGTCTTTCAGTACCATGTACTTCACTCTGCAGTTTCACTTGCTTGGAGAAGCTGCTGTAAACACCCTTGGCACCTCCTCACATCAGCATTCACTAGAAGGACAACTTCTTCCTGGATTATCAAGATAAAATCAGGGAATTACTGATGTTACCACGCTACCTTGCAAAAATTACTTTGCAAGAATGAATTTCTTACATGGCAAAACTATGCTGGAAGCTGCCATTGCAGACTCTCTTCGTAGAGGATTACAGGTTATACGTGGAGTCATTCACTCCTGCTACCCAGGTAGGACCTATGCCATGTCAGCCCCTCTAGAAGTTACCTGAAATAGCTAAAATCACTAAGAACTGTGGTGATTTCTCCTAGCTGAGGTTCTCTAACAAGGATGACAGCATACATGAGCAATTACTGTGATTACGTATCCAATGCTCCCTCTCTTTAGCACACAGGCTGTCTTAATCCAATTTTCATTCATTTTATATTCCTGGAGCTGCTCTTTAAACACAAGGAGGGTGAAATGTTATGAGATTGCTCCCATGTTTTTTGCTTTAATATAGCAGAATTTAATCTTACTGAACTACTGGTGCAGGGTGGGAGCAGAATCCTTTCTAAAACTGCAGAGATACAAGTCAACAGCAGAAAACTGAAAATAAATAAGTCACTGAGTGGCATTTTGTCACCTTCCCACCATTGCTCCAAAACCCACTGAAGGTGATTAGAAAACTTCCAAGGGATTGAGATTAACCTTTAAGAATATATCCTGAATAAGAGGGAAGGGAAAAAAAGAGATCAAACCAGTTAATCTGTTTTGTATAGGGCTATAAATATGACCCTATCCCAGACTTTCCCTGCAGAGCTATGTTTCACCCGATTTATTGCTTAATAAACTCATATTCCACTGAAGGCAGATGGGCCTTTATAGAAATGTGGAGTAAAATCTCCATTATAACTTTCAATTTTTAGTTATTCTTAACTTTGTCAATTTTTGCTTGTGCTTCAGACTCAATCCAGGCTTGATTTTAATTTGTCTTGCTTTCTTATTCCTTTGTCTTCATTTGTTTCATGTAAGCTTTAGCAAAATTAAGCCTTTTGCCTTGCTTTTGTCTGCTCCTTTGTAGAGCGCACAAAACAAACCCAAATCATCGTCTTTGTGGTCTTTTGGAGACTGAAATGCTAACAGAGGTAGAAGCTGAAAGCTAAAACTTCTAGTTTAGGAATAGCCCTGGCAAGACATGTCCCTTGTTCCAAAGGAAACTGATTGTGATTGGATTAAACCGGGTGATTTTCTCATTTTCATGCTGTTAGCAGTCACCACGTTTTTGGAGGGGGTTATTTGCAGAACAGCCTAAGCCATGATTCAGCTGTAAAGAGGCTGCTTGGAAGTGCTGCTCAGGAGCCTTCCCCTGTAACCTCAGGACTCGCATCTAAGGCCAAGAATTTTGTGCACAAAACTAAATGCATTCCATACCCAAACCATGCTGAGAGCAGCTACCCTGGGCTTTGTGTAAAGGGTTACAGGTTACAGGTGAAGTAACTTTTGCATCTTGCTGTTCCCTACAGCCAAAAAGTATCTAATGAAGTTGCATCCCCTTGTAAGTGGGCATGTGTCCCATCCTTTTCCTCATGCACAGTGGTGGTTACACAGCCACTGGTTAGTCCTGGAGAAAGCAGTCCAAGGGGGATCACATCCATGGGATCTGAGGGGTGCAGAGGAGTCCTGGGCTTTTGAGAGGAAGACCTTTGAGTAGGAGAAAAAGGAAGTTTAGCAATTGCCAGTTGCCTCTGTGCCAGGTGTAAATGACTGTGTTCCCACTAAGTTTTGTTGTGAGTGTCCTTGATCTTTGGAAAGCTGAGGCAAGCTGCATTTCAGAGCTTGAGGAAGTTCAGACACAACGTGCGATAAACCAGCTCCATTAATATTGGACCATGCTTTAGTTGCTGTCAACTGTTGCTTCAGGGAGATCAAGCTCCCCACCTCTCCTACCTGCTCAAGGTTTTCCTAGCTTCATTATTTAGGAAGCTTTAATGATAGAAATATTTTTGCTTGAATTTTAAGGAGAGGGAGAACTGTATTTTCTGAGCACTGACCTTGGGAGTTTTTCAGTGTGTGGGCTGCAGGCTTTAGCATCCTTCCCATCTCTCTCAGATCCTTCTAATCCTAGCAGAGTGCACTCTCCCCATTTGTACCCAGCTGTGAGCAGGAGGCATGTCTGCAGAATAGGAAATACACCCCTGGGCTGACTCTGCTCCAGACCACAAAGGATACTTTCTGAAGCAAATGGATTTGTACTAGCTGACTATTATGTAAGGAGGGTAAACCCTGAATACTTGTGCTTGCTCTCGGCTATGATGGTCACCCTGTGTTGGTGGTGATTCCCTGGGACTGTGAAACGATCGGAACCAGATCGGACTGTCACTCAAACCTGGCAATGGGTATCCAGCTGTGAACACACCAGTGCAGAGGTAAAACTTTAAAATACCCCAATCTCTTTCTGTAAAGATGCTGAGAAATATTTATAGGTTGAAAAACACCTCATCCTCAAATGCTACCAGTGCATGGTGTGTTCCTAGGTGGGCTGAAGTGCTCTGACCCTTGAGGCAGGAATAGGAGCTGCGTGGACTTTGAAGGCAGAAGTCCAGCTGCTTTCCAGTCAATTGCCTCATTAAAGTCTACTTTGTGTTTGACTAAATCATAACTCCTAGGAGCATTTCTTACCTTGCTTTTATAAACTTTACAGGGTGGTAAATGCAGCTCATGCTCTGGCATTTTTTTCTAATAATCCTCAAGTACATTTATTTTGGGGAGCAGTAAGTCTTTGGGTCTGGTGGGTTTTTTGTTTGCTTGTTTGGGTTTTTTTTTTTATCTCACAGCCATTTTTTTTCCTTCTATGTGTCTCCCCACTTCTGTAACAAGGATTTTGGCACAACCTGTGAAGGCAGACAAATACCATTCGTCATCAGAAATATGTGTGTCAGGTTGGAGAGGCAAAACGATCCATTTATAATAACTTTCTTTATCCTCTTCCTGTTAAAATACTCTTTTCATCCTGTATCTGAAGCGTTACTTTGCAGGGGAAATGTTTTCTAAGCAATCACAAGATCAAAGAATAAGTTTGAAATTCTTCAGGGTAACTGCTTCCTTCTGTTCTAGGCCATATCATTTCTGTGCTACTGTAAATGAAATTCAGATAAATCAGTGTGTGACTCTGTTACCAAACTTATTGACTGGACCTTACGTGGCATTTAAGTGCTGCTTTGTGTCTCGGGCATGGAGACAAGAAAGGTAGTAGCTCTTCAATTCCCAGTCTTGGCTCAAAACCTTCAGGAAAATTTTGCCCAAAGCTGCTGTTAATCTAAACAAGGTGATGAATGGTTCAAACAAACAAGGAAGAAGTGAAAACAACTGTGACAATATTAAATATAATTCAAAGTCTAAGGCCCACCACATCCTGGTGTATATAGCATGTTTAATAATTTATGAGAAAAAAAAAACCCTCACAGCTATCACTGAAACTGCTGATAAACTGAAAACAATGCATTTTTTAATGTTCTGAAGAGCTGAATAGGAGATTGAAGGTCACACTTCAGAAGGACTTTACAGTGCTTTCAGATCCAGCTACCTGAGATGTCTGAAATTACATTAAGATAGGTCTTGGAGATGTCTAAATTCTTCTTATTGCCAGCAGAGATCTGAGGTAGGATTGCTTAAATATAGGCACGGGGCTTGATTCAGGGAATAATGGTGAATTTTACCTGACTTCCAGCTTCCTTCTCAAAGACAGGAACTTGCCATCCTCATGTATCCAGCTTGAATACCAAATAAAACACAACATTAGTCATATACATATGAGCAACTACTTTATCTCAAGGTGTCTATCAGCACTTTAGAAGATAAAGAATAACTCCTTCCTATAGAAGGATCCCAAGTCTGTCATTAGTGACATTTATACCACATGGGATACAAACCTCTTCAGACTCGGCTTTATAAAGATATTTGCATATTAATTGGGGATGGTGTGAGAGCCAGTGGAAAGTCTGATGCCCAAGGCTATATCTGTCTGAAGTCTTCCTCCTCCACATTTGTCAACTCAACTTAGGTGCATGAGTGAGTTTCACTAGCATGCAAAGGGCCTTGAATCACTACCTAAGTCGTCAGGAAACACTACTTTTCATGTTCTGGAAGTGATGTAAGTCCCATTTGTGATCCAAATCTACATCCTTTGTATGGCTTTGCAATACAGTTACGAACAGACATTCAAATAGAAGCATCTACAACTGTTCACAATGTCTCTGCCCTCCCTTCTCCAAGCATTTGTGGCACAGGAACTTCAACCAAAGCTTCCTGCTCATATATCAATAGGTAGCTGAAAATCTGGAGATTAGTTTTAAAGCTCCTGACTTTGGGGCTGGAGCTAAGCTACAGGACTTGGGACTGACTTGAATTCAGAGTGGTGTGCATTTTCACTTTGCTGACTCTGCTGCAAGAGTTTAAATACAGGAACTGTAACTTCTTAGTTTAAATTGAATGCTGTGGAGTTCACTGTGGCCTCACATCTCTCTTGTATCCAATAGGGAACAGTCTATCTAAGGCCCATCATATTCACCATATGTTCTAGTCCTGAGAATACTCGTGATCTGTTGTGGTGGGTGAGGACCCACAAACCACAGTGTTGAGTATACAAAATAAAGACATGATCCCAGCTTTTTCTTTACCTGTAGGGATATTGCCTGTTGAAGTCTGCAGCTACACGCAGAATTATTTTCTTTCAGACTTATTTGAAGACCTACCTGTTCATAACACCTGCAGATTGCTAGGAAATAATTCATCCGTTTGTTTGCCAGAACTAGGGTTGTGTGATTAAATAACTTTTTCAAGTCCATTTGGGATAAAAAACATATTCACTTTTTCAGACCGACTGAAAATTGGCAAAAAAAGCTCTTGAATTTGAATAAAATGTTGACCTGGAAACAAAATGTTTCATTTTCTCAAATCTTCTGTGGTTTTGTAAAAATACATTAGATTCCAAAAAGAAAAGCTGTTTTGTGCTGAGAATTGAATATGGATTGGATTCATACAAACACTTAAAGTTCTCTAGGCTTCAGGATTGGGTTTTGGGGTTTTTTGGTTTTTTTTGGGTTTTTTTTGTTTGTTTGTTTTTTTTTTTCCCTCTTTTTGTTGGTTTTTTTTTTCCTTGCTTTTCCCTAATGAATTTGATACATTTAGTAATATTCTTGGGCTACCTGACTGTATTTTTGGAGGAGAGAAACGTGGTGAAGTCTGAATAACTGCTACCAGGAGTTTCACCAACTTCTACCTGCAACTACTCCACTCTTAATGGTTACCATAATATCTTAAAGAGACATGGGGAGAAGAGGAAAGCTGTAGGTGCTATAAGATCATTTTAGGTATTTAAATAAATTAATAAGATCCTGAGCCTTCTCTTCTCCAGGCTAAACATTCCCAGTTCTCTCAGGCTTTCCTCACAGGATTGATACTTCTGTCCCTTAATCACTTCCATGGCTCTTTGCTAGACTCTCTCCAGTATGTCCAGGTTTCTCCTGTACCAAGGAGCTCAGAACTGAACACAGCAATCCAGTTCTCATTCCAATTCTCATCCCATTGCTCAGCCTTGACCTCACACATCCTCAGGTGAGAATGAAGACAGATGAAGACAGGTTCAGTGTCTCAAAAAAAGAAACACTCCTGAGATACTAAGGAAGCCCTCTGGGTGGTGAGCTCAAGCTGGAGCATTAACTGAAGCACCATCCAGGTGTAAACCAGGTGATTTTTCTCCATCAGGCCTCACAGAAGTACACACATCTGAAAATTCCACAAAAGTCAGCCAGTAGTTGCACACGCTGAGTAGCTGCAGAAGCAGCCTTTACTCAGTAATTCCCAAGTCTTGTAAAAGAATGGGTAAGTGGGATAATGTCAGTCTCTTTGTGGAACTCCTGTGTTCTGGGCCATCTGTTTTTTCATGTCTCCATTTGCTGAGAAGCTATCATATTCCAAACACGTTATAGAAAATGCTGAAACCAATGTAGAGCCTCGTTGGCATTATGCTCTTTCTGTGTAAATCCTGGTAAAGTTGAGTTCTTAAATAATACTTTTTTTTTCCCTTCAGTTCTTTTAATTATTTTGAAATATTTAAACAAAGGCATGCAAAAATATGAGAGAGTTTGCAGATTTTATCCTCCTGTGATGACAGGAGTGTGTGGTACTTTTCTGAGCACAAAGTAACACTACTATTACTCACACGATGAAGATAATCATTAACTGGGGTGTCAGTAGCCAGTACCACATTTTCAGAGATGAATAATGTTCACAGTCCCAGCTATACACAGTAATAGAAAACTAAGAAGTGATGATCCCTTGGGATCAAGATGAAGGTAGAGACCTTGAGCTGGGTAGAGAATTAAAAAATGAGGCATCCTATTGAAATGAAAGATCTTGTGGTTGTAGCACAGAATGTCGTGTTCAAAGACTATTGTTCATCTTGGAGATTAAAACTCTGACAGTAAAGGAAGAAAAAAAAAAGGGGAAAAAAATATAAAAAAATGTAAAAATTGCCTGAAAAATCTCTTGAAAGCATATGTTACTAGGGTGTGGTTTGGGGGACTGCTCAAAACCATTTAGTGATGGTTTTGTTGTTAGTTGTTTTTTCCCAAAACAACTTTAATGTGCTGAAGATTTGATCCTAATACCTAGCTCCTCCATAGCTGTGAGTGAAATCCTGCAAAATAACAGGCAGAATATGTCATCAGATTTTGTTATAAATGAATAATATGATGATACACTGCTGCTAATAACAGAATATGAGGTCCCTACAGAAATAAGAGACTCATTAGGGTAGAAGAAGGTAGTAAGGGACAGTCTTCTCCTTGAAAGGTTATTGTCTAAGCAGACAGAGTGGGAAAGGATACAGGGAGGAAGAGAAGGGAAATATCACTCCCTCAAAACATAACAAAGAAGAGAATAAATGTTCCTCAAACTTTTCAGAGTCCAGTTCATGCAAGCAACCCTACCTTCTAGATATGGTATCCTTAAAACATAACTCCTTTTGTATGGCCATGCTTGGATTTGCCAGAGAAGGGACACAGTTCCTCACCAAGGATTTTCAGTGCCTTAGGAGGTGGAATAGAATGTGACTAAAGATTGGCTGCTACAGTATGTTTCTCAGAAGCAGACATGATTTATTGCAGAAGTTTAAGAACCAAGCCCTGTGAGGAAAAAAAAAACCCAACAAACCAACAAAAACCCCATAGGTTTAGATTTCCATGTTTTTCTTGTTTCTTAAATGTCTTAATTTAACTATCATAGATCACCACCATCTTCTGCCCTCTCCAAAAATCCTTCCTTCTCTCCCAGTCACAGAATTTTATTTTGAATATTTTTACTATCAAAAGTTCCAACTTTTAAAGCATTTTGAACCTGATAGCTGTGAGTAAAAAATAATGTCAAATCAAGTAAAGACTTTTTTTTTTTCTTGTTTTCCTGTTGCAAAACATCAGGCAGTGCCTTTGAGGAGTTTCAAAAGTGTGAAATTTTTTTCCAGATGGAGCTTTGCCAAGCTTGACACTTTGGTTAGAACAATTTCCCTGTTAGGGAATCCACATTGTTTTTAAACCAAACTGGATGTGCTGGATAACTTTCACATGGTTCTAATTAAAACTGTTCCAAATTACTTAGTACAATCAACCACTGTTTTCTTGTGTTGATGCCAAGGACACAAGAGTGGTTGGAGCACAGACCATGTGGATCATCTCAACCTCTCACAGACAAAGGATGTTCTCTTTCCTAAACTCATGGCAAGTTCTACTGATTAACAAGGTCTCCTGCTGGAAACAAGCACATGCCACATTTGAATTAACCAGGACTGAGACCTGGACAGCATATAGGCTTTTGCAAACTCATGTGTGCATTTAATGCCCTCAAAGATCTGGTGTCGAAGTCACTGCTTCAGATTTCCCGTGGAATTTAGGACAAATCATCTGGATTCTCTTCCTGAGGACAAGTGACTCAAAAACTATGAATGTCTCCAGAACTTTGAGATATTGAAGGACTGCATAAGTACCTTCATTAGTATTATCAACTATAACCCTACTTTAGATTAGAGACAGGTTTTATGACTAATATTTTAAATTTAGTAGCATATACATCAATTGGAAGTGGCTTGATTCATGGGGGTTTTCTATCAGTCTGAGCCTCAAATGAGCCCTACTGGTCTGTTCCTCAAGCTGCTCTGTCCAAAAGCTGTCAGCTATAGATGCTGTGGGAGATATATCAGCACTTTTCCTTCATCACAGCTTCCACGTGCTGCCTTTCACCTTGTCACCGTGGCTCTCTGAGCAGATTCCACCTCAATCTTCTTCATGCCCTTTTTCATTTCCTGGAGTCAGGAGAATAAGATACACGAGCGGAAAGAGAGCACGAGTCCTTCAAAGCACAAGTGGCTGCCACCGAAAGAGTTCACTGTTCTGAATTTCTTTATCTCAGTAGTTCCTTTCCTCAGCTAAGGAGTACAGTGAAGGCAGCGTGGACCGTCAGCATGGGCTCTGCAACACCTCCCTGTTCAGCACCAAGGCACACCTTGCGGTGTAATTGTTCTCACATATCATCCTTCTTTAAAACAACACAACTTCTTTTACCTGCAAGGGCCCCAGATGAGTGTTTTTAGGAAACCAGTGTTTGGATGACTAGACATTTTTTTCTACCTTGCAGTTAATGTTGGTTTGTTCCTCTGCCATTACTCCCTCTGGCCACAGCAGCCTTCTCCTCCCTGGTATTTACCTTGCGATGTCCAGGACTGACAGCCTGTCTCCCAGCTGCCTTCCTTTGCTACAATAAGCAAACAATATCTTTTTACCATATTGTTTTCTTCTTTAAAATTGCTCCCTGATCACATTTTCAAGCTTTTTATAGTAGCCAGGAGAGCTAAGAATGCTTTGACATCTTTTTTTTTTTTCTTTTCTTCTGTATTCTCTTTCACTTTTCCTGCTGTAAACTGGGAACCATGAAACTGAAGATCTGCTGAGCTTTGGTAATTTTCAGCAGCTGAGACATTTTTCAAAACAATCACCAAATATTAAGAGAATGCAACATTCTGCAGAAGCCTGGCATGATTGTTAGGGACTGGCTGTGACTTTCAAGAGCTACAGGACACAGACAACAAAACCGTATCTTTCTCTTTCTCTCTTCTTATGTCATATTAATAAAATATGATTTATTACATTACTGATTAATCTGAGATCATTCTACTAGCAGTTGTTGTCTTTTCAAATTCAAGGCCTTGATAGCAGTGTAGACAGATAATCACATGTCTTAGTCCAAAGCCAACTGAAGCCCTTGGGAGAAGGAAAAAAAAATAATTCTACTCAATTCTGTCCAAAATGCAAGCTTTGTAATTTAATTGATCTTCTTCCCCTGAGAGCTGGGTCCTCATTTCAAACATAGCTGCATTTTTCCAATAAAAATGTTTACTTCATAGATTGTCACACAGAGGAAAGTACAACAAAGCGAGTTGTGCTGGAATACCAAAGCAATTATGTGCTGATCATATTTGTTTTTCATGAGAGGCAGCCTGTACCAGCTACACCCCGAGTGAATTGTGAACCCAAGCGTGAGAAAAATTTGATTAGAAAAATCTTGACTGTGTTTCAAAACTTTAATGTGCCTGGCTTATAGGTCTCACAAGTCAGTAGGTCTGCTGTTAGAAGAGACAAGTCAGGGTTGCTGAAGAATAGGTAGATACTGAATTGAGGTGACTAATGGGACTAATCGAGGACTAGCAGGAGGGGACTGTGTCTCCAGGAGATTGTACATTAAATGATATCTTGACTTCACGTCAGGTTCCCAGTCCTTGGTTTAAAGTTTTGGGAAGATTGCAACCAAATTGATTATATGAATTTTAAATGCCTTTCTTTACACACGCTATCAGTGTTGGCTTCCATGATGCTCTGTTTTGGACATGTCATTCTGTTCCATTTGCTTCTTGATATTGTTACCATTTTCTTTTTGTGTTAATTACTTTGTCCTCCCATGTTTCCCAAGAAGGAACTGTTGCAGCTCTGGTAAATACTGGAAATGATGTGCCTAAAGGTAAAAAGAGCTGTTGGCACGGTCACGTTAGCTGATGTTCAACTGTAGCAAATGCTCCCTTGCAATCCTTGTGGCAAAGACAATAAGGAAATTGCTGGACTGTAAATAGAATTACAGCTTAGTCTAACCTTCTAAAAGAGTGATAAAGAAGGAAAGGGAATGAAAGAACTAAGGAAATTTGGGGAGAGGGGGGAAGGAATGAAATTACATGAAATCACATTATCAAGCCCTAAGTGCAGTTGTCTTTTTGAGACAACCCTGAAAACTGTATGTGGGAAAAAGCAAGAGAACAAAGAGAGGAACAGCAGCAGATATTCAGGAGATGCTAAGGCGAGGGTGCTGACTCTTTCCCTAGTGTGTTTCAGATGTTATTCGTAGGGAATTTCACAGGTACCTTTTTTCAATCCTCCTATCAGCTCCCCAGTGAAACGTGCAAGGGTCTTTCTCTAGAACTAGTGCAGCAAGAATCGTGAGAACAGTGACGCAGAGCCACGAACCACAAATGTTTCTTGCTTATAAAGGAAAAGCAGAAAGGGAGGTAAACCTCTCCAAAACTAGACTTCCAGTAAAGCCCAGCAGATAGAATCAGCAATCAAGAAATAGAAGGTTTGGTTTATGGAATGGTTTTAAGGCCTTATTTTGAGCGGTAGTGGATATAATGTTAGGGAGTTGATGCAATAAAGAAATAAAATTTAAGGCACATAATACTTTAGGGCACCCAGGACATTTCTTGTTGCACTATACTTAACGTTTTACTTAATGTGCTGTTAAACTAAACAGGAATTCATAGAATTTAACAAACAGAAATCATATCTGTTATTTTAGCATACCGAGATCACATGACAGTCAGTTTGCACCTTTTGCCCCACTCCTGATCTTTTCAAGTTCTTTTACCTCCTTATTAACTGCTACAAGCACTGTTGGCCTCCCTGGGGAGTGAGGTACTTCCAGGAGAGCCTGGACTTGTAGTAGAGACAGAGCAGATAGGTCACTGCACTTGGGCTCAAGGACACTTCAGCTTGATTCCCAGTGGTAGCCTACAAGATAGAAACTTTGACTCCTATGCTTCACACATAGTTCAGCACATCTCTCATTTCTCTCTCCTCCTAATTACCAGTGGTGCAAGTTTGCTCACTCAGGAGCTCTCTTTCACTGGGATCTGAGAGGTTCTGGGAATTTCTGTGATTTTTTTTTTTTCCTTAGAATACAATCAGCATCCTCACTGGGCAATGAGATGCTCAGCTTGTTGAGGAAAATAAGCATTAGTCCCAGAGAAAGGTTCTCTGTAGCTAAGCCTGAAAGTTTGTAGCATAGTTTAGGAACTACCAGCTAAGGGTAGCTGCTCGTTCTCCCTCTGTGAAACTGCTGCATTCACAGCTCATATGAACCGATCTCAGATGTACTTGACATGTGCAAGTTTGGATCTGACACAGCACATGTGGGTTGAGCTGCTCACCTTGATACCTGCTTATGTTTTGTTGGAGCTTAAAATGAGAAGTGAGTGCTCAATACATTTTTAAAAGGTGAAAATACTGGAAACTTGAAACACTTTCACACAGGAGGGTTTTTTTTTTCCGAGCTACTCATTTATAGAAGCATTTCTGTGCAATATTCATCACAAATATTTACTCTGCTCTAGCTTTCACACGTCACGGCAATCCCAGTTTATCATCTCTGCCCACCTCCTCCGTTACTTCAGTCTTCATCTGTGGTGGGTTTTGTACGGTTTATATTTGCATAGGATTCATCTGTCCCGGTCCCCACACGTTTTCATTTCAGCACAGAGCCCACAATCAAGCGCCAACTGGGCACTGAGTTCCCATCTGTTAGCTGAAGTGTGTTAACAGCAGGGGCGCTCCTTGGGTGCTGACCCACCAACGGCTGGAACATGTCCAGATGTTTCTCCACTTCTGCCAGAGGCCATCTCTGCTGCAGAGCAGTTGGGGAACAGGAACAACCGATCAAAGGGAATAAAAAAGCTGCGTTGGACTTTGTGCTGGAGCGGATGAGGCTTCTGTTCTGGTGACACTCCATGGGATCTGTGTTCCTCACCCACTGTACGCAGAAAGCAGCTGGAAGCAGTGACGTTTCAAGTTGAATGCATTCACCTGCACTCACTCTGCTGATGGATGTAATTGAGCAGCTCACATGTCCTTCCCCTGGAAGCACAACAGAGAGCTTTACCTGCCTTCACCTAGACATATTTTACATGCCTTGGTTGCTCTGCTGTAAATTGGCACTGAGATAGCACAGCACCCAAGGCCGTGGCAGACAAACCAGGTAGGAGCAGAGCACACAAAAACACTCCTTCTATCTGCTGTGCCAAGAGATTGCAAGGATTTTTTTTTCATAAAGATTTCCCAACTAAGATTTCGGAGGGTTCACATTTGGGGATAACAGCTGCTTTCTAGAAAAGTGACTCCCCTCACCCCAGGAGCTTGTGCTTGGAAAGTGCAGCGTTGTTGGTTTGAGACTCGTGATGATATCTACTCCGACGTGTGGGAGGATAATGTTGTCCTTAGGGCTTAGGTAGAGAAGATTCCTTTTACTATCCAGTACCATTTCATCATCTTGGAGGGAAATTAATCAGAGACAAGTAATTTTTCATTATGACCTAATTTTGGAAGATTGACAGTTTTCAGTAGAATAAATACAACTTTGGGGTATGCTTGCATATTTGAGCAAATTTAATCTACTTTCTAAAACCATTTTCTGGCATCTTTGATTACTTGGTGTAACTTGAGCATCTATTCTGGTTCCGTTTTACGGGTTTCACAATGGAAAATAAGGAGAAAAAAAATCTTTCCTGATAGAAATTCTACAAGATTAGGGGACCTGTAATGGTGTTTCCAAGGCAGCAGCAACAGAAATAATTTGCAGAAGTTGTTGTTGGGTGGTTTCAAATTTTATTTTTTTCAATGACAACAAAACTGACTAATGCTGAAAAAACCCCATATTTGAGAATAGTCCAATCTGACAGGGATTGATTTCACATTTAAGCCTTTTAAAATGACCCTCCCTCCCAGTCATGTGGCCTGTTTATATTTCATTCCACAGATGAATAAGCCCTATTGCTATAAATTCATTACCTGGTTCTTCTGCTCATTTCTTTTTTTTTCTGTTCATCAGCTGCTAATTAGGTTGCATTTCTAGACCCAGTATAAAAAAGCGTAAAACCCAAAGATTAGAATGAATATGGATTCCGTGTGAGCAAGGCAGTTGGAGCACAGGAAACACTGTAATCAGATTACTGCTACCTGATCCATCTGAGCTCTCCTAGAACAGATACTTGGATGGTCACTCTCAGTTGGCTTAGATGTAGAAAAAAAAAATTGCTCAAACAGACATTTTGGAAACTTTAAGACTTCTTAAGCAGCTCATCCCAAACAGTTCAGGAATGATGTGTAAGAATTAGCATTCAAAGTTTCATGCCCTTCGCTTTGGTTGTTGAGAGATAATGACTGTGGTGTAGAATATTTATCTCAGGATCAAACAATATTTTTGTGGAGTCCATATTTTGTATGCCGTCCCCGAGCAAGAAGGAATTTCTAGCACAGTGAGCTGCTAGCTTCAGCTTTACTCACAGAGGTGGAATCTATTTCCCCTCAGTCAGGTCATGACAGGTATGAGTTATTTAGAATTAGTCTGTTACTAAGTGGTTCTTTTTCTACTGCCTGACAACTGTAATACCTGATTTTCTGGAGCCTCCCAAAAGACAAGTTTATAAGACTGACAATGAGATGTTCACCTTTGGGGGATGTAGAGTTGTACACACTTTGTTTTCTTGACAGGAGGTCAGGGCAGATGCTACAGGCCATCTGCATTGACCATTTATTGTATGGTCCATTGGTATCACCAGGATTGTATATACCTAAGTCCTATCAAGATAACCAGAGTTAAAAGCACAAATGAAGCAATTCTATTTAGTTGTCTGTAATACAAACTTCCACAGGGACATCTGAAATGCCACAGGGTTTCTGAAGCATCCAGAAGAGCTGACAGTTGTAACACAGGACCCACGACCTTTTAGATTGACAGCCAAAGCCCTATGGGAAGCTCAGGGTTGTCTATAATGACCACTGGATGCCTATACAGGGTGACTGAATCAAGTCACAGATGTTTCAAAATCTTGATCTTGCTCTTTCTGTTCCACCTCCTTTCCATTCCTCATGCTCATAATAGGGCAGAGTGCTGAACTAATGCTTGCTCCCAGTGGCAGAGGACTTTGGTGCAAGGGTTCCCTTGGGGGTGTTAGCTCCTGCCTCCCAGAGCCTCTGGATGTCAACATGACTGGCTGCCCAGTTCTCCTGCTGATTCAAAGCCTAAAGACTCAAACCAAACCTTCATGTCCTGTGGGAAGATGTCTGTAGAGTGCAGGGGTGACCATGCAGTCCCACCTTGGCTAACGCTCAGCACTGAGCATTTCAGCTCTGTACTAGAGGACACCATCTCATTAAGGCAGAGTGCTTCTTGGGTAATGGAAGTAATCAAACCACTGAAATGTGGGCTTTTCACAGCTAAAATCAGCTTACCATTTTCTAATTAAGATATATTTGCTCTTTTTTTTTTTTTTTTTTTTAACGAAACACTGCAGTACCACAATGCATAAACACTTCCTTTGATGACGTTTTACTCCTACAAGTTTCACAGAAAAAGACACCAAAATTAATAAATAAATAAACAAAATCATATAAAACCAAACAAAATCGACCAAACAAA